>OU015493.1:36624595-36884595 GCA_907164885.2 Dolomedes plantarius
TGTTCAAAATCTCATTTATTTCTCAAAAACAAGGATTATAAAATTAATTGCAGATTTGAAAAAAAAATCTCGGAGAAAGCTTCAAAATAAATGAATAATCATGTCTTTGTAATTAACGGGTAAAGACACAGTCTCCAGAATTTTTCTGTTATTGTCTATCTCGTATACTTAATAAGTTGAACTCCGTTTTTAAATGTCTCCCATTTAGTACGCGGCTGCAATATTCCTATTAATTTCCCCAAAATTTAACATTAATCTATGTAAATTTCATATTTTCATCTCTTTATCAAACCTTTACCATTGTAAAGGTAAAAGGTCCTTTGTAAACAAGCTTGTAGAGAAACACTCATTTGTTAAGCAGCCTGGTAGATTTTTGAGACCTCTATAGAGCACTTCTGGAGAGTTGACCTGGTTGACCTGAGACGATCTGGGGTTGCTTCATGAGGTAATCCATAGTCAAATTTACGGGTCGAGTTTAGTATCTATCCCATGAGACCGCCATTGGACGTTTTCATCGATTTGGAAGCTGTAAAATACTATAAAATTCTCGTCTCCGTATTTAACCTAGCACTAAAACATGTATTTTTTCCTATAGTTGCATAACGGAATTTCACAAATTCTCGATTATAGTTGCTAGTAATCGTTGCATTTTACCATAGTTTCAGCCGTATTGGATATATGAGTTTTACAATTATTTGAATCTACTTTTATGAAACAGTTTTATTTTAATCAAGGAAATTTACTGTACTTAGTCATATTAATAAATAACGTTAACATAATGAGGAATTTCCAGAAATCTTGGGGAAAAAAAACCAGAACCTTTCTTAGTGAGAGCAGAACTCTTCAGATGTCTACTATAAATTAGAAATTAATGTTCTCCTGTCATCATATGGGGGAGAAAAGTGCAAGAAACATTGCTCTTAATCTCACCATCTTTTCTTTAGGATATTTGCAAATAAAATGCTATAAATTATTAAGTTTTGCTATTCAGCTTTAGTGTTTAAAACGTTCATCTGAAACGATCCCACCGTTAACCATGGCGCCGTCGAACCATGGTACCTACAGTTCCTGTAAATTCTGGGATTTTATTTCCCTAATACAGGGCCACAGAGAGTTGAGGAATTTGACTAGAATTTTTAACAAATCCAGAACTTTTTTCCGTCAGGGTCTGGAGTTATAAAGTTTTTGTGATTTATCTGGCAGAAAGGGAAAGTACTTTCATTTTTGCTATTCTTTTTGTGAAAAATACTTATCCATACTCTAACTCAGTGGTGCTCAAACATTTTTCACTGCGACCCATTTCATTTAAATAAAAAATTTGGAAAACTGTCAACAGAAGAATAGAAAAGCAAAATAAGCAAATTTTGAGAAACTATTTCAAAAATTGGTGATCTGTAAATTTTGGGTATGCACTTAATTTGTATAAAAAAAATATACCCCTCTTACCATCTACACTTTTTTTTTTGGAGGGGGGGGGGGCATATTATGATGGGACTAAAGCTTTCATATTTAAATATTGATATATATTTGCATTTCATTTTGATGATAATTAATAAAAATGAAAGTTAAAAAAGAGCCAAATTTTAATATTATAAGTTTCATATTAAAACAAAGAAAATTATAAACTTATATAAAGGAAGAAGTCCTGACTTATCTATACACCTATCAACGCCCAGCAAAAACTATTGGAGATACAGATATCAAATTTTAGGAGCTTATTACTTTTGTGCTGAAGGCGTCATTTAAGAAGCGATTTTTCAAAAATCGCCCCCCAGGGGGGGGGGGGGGAGGGCGGAAAAACGTGTTTTTTACATATTCCTTCATATCTCCAAGAACGAAATTGATATCCATAAGATTCTTGCTTTAAAATGTAAGGAACATGTATACCTAAAAACCGATTTCAGGATTTTTCAAAATTCGGCCCCCAAGGGGGGTGGAGGGGGCTAAACGTGTTTTGCCACATATTCCTTCATATCTCGAAGAAGAAAACAGATATCCATAAGATTCTTGCTCTAAAATGAAAGGAACACAAATACCTAAAAATCAATTTCAGGATTTTTCAAAATTCGGCCGCCATGGGGGGGGGAGGGAGGGGGCAAAACGTGTTTTTCCCATATTCCCTCATATCTCAAATAAATAAAAAAAAACAGATATCAATAAGATTCTTGCTTTAAAATGTAAGGAACTTTATTACCTAAAATTAATTGCAGGGTTTTTCAAAATTCGGCCCCAAGGGGGGGGGGGGCTAAACGTGTTTTTCACATATTCCTTCATATCTCAAAGAAGGAAACAGATATCCATAAGATTCTTGCTTTAAAATGAAAGGAACGCGAATACCCAAAAACCAATTTCGTGATTTTTCAAAATTCGGCCCCCAAGGGGCAAAACGTGTTTTTATTATATTCCCTCATATCTCGAAGAAAGAAACAGATATCCATAAGGTTCTTGATTTAAAATGTAACAAACACGATCATTGCCATGTTTTTTCGACATTCGCTTTAGATGTTGTAAAAAAATTAAAAACTGAATATTCGGGGGGAGGGGGGGGGCAATAATATTTTTTCCATAAATATGACAAACTCAAAATGATAGAGATTTCCGATTAGGGTTACAAAGGTTGCCTAAAAACAAAATTTAGAATTTTTCAAAATTCTCCCACCATTAAAAATTTGTAAAGATATGTCAGGAGTTAACTCCATTCATTTTTATTATCCTGGGCAACGCCAGGTAATTCTTTGTTTATGAAACCGGCGACTTTTCACAGCGGTTTACGGGGGAACCCGCAAACTCCTCGAAGGGCCGGGATCCAGCGGGAAATCAAAATTAAAAGAAACATTTAAATGCTGACATCAGCATGGGCGGGGGATTATAATATGCTGATGGGGTGCTGACCAGTGGGGAGGGGTATCGATTGGCATAAAATACAAGTTTACATAATATACAAGTAAGCATTATGAAGGGTACACCAGTGCAACGCCGGGTATATAAAGCTAGTTTATCTATATTAAACTAAACTACACTGCTGGCCACTGTAAATGCCACACTCTGAAGGAAACATGCAAATAACATGAAATTTACAACATGCATTAGCGGAGGTGAGATATGCAAATGATTAGAATTTCAGCGCAGACGCACATCACGCGCGCCTGTGGCGCCACTTCAAAGCGCTATTTAAGGCTTGGAGATTTCGACGATTTCAAGTTCGGCAATTGTGCTTTTCTTGTGTTTTTTTTTCAAATAAAACGATCAATTATGCCTCGTTGAAAACAGCGATCATCTTTTGATCAAGTATCCGAGATCGACAGAGGAAGGATAGTGGCCTACCGAGATTGTGGATTATCTTTCAGGGAAATCGGTAGTCGTGTTGGACGAAACCAAACAACTGTAATGCGGATATGTGATCGTTGGATGCAGGAGGGTACGACGGACCGGCGTGTTCGATCGCATCCACCTCAGCGCATCACTTCACGTGATGACAGGCAAATTGTGCGCATGGCAGTGACGGATCGCTCAGTCACATCACGAACCATAGCACAGCACATGCAGTCTGTAACGCATCATCCAGTGTCTGCGCGTACCATTCGACGCCGTTTACAGCAGAGTGGTCTGTCCGCAAGACGTCCATTGCTTTGTCTACCCTTGACGCAAAACCACAGAAGTCTCCGCCACCAATGGTGCGATTGCAGAAGGATGTGGACGGCAGAATGGAATGAAATTGTCTTTACTGACGAGTCACGCTTCTGTCTGCAACACCACGATGGTCGCATTCGAGTCTGGAGACACCGTAAAGAGAGGATGCTGAACAGCTGCGTTATGCACCGCCACACTGGTCCTGCACCGGGTATTATGGTATGGGGCGGTATTGGATATCACTCTCGCACACCTCTAGTACGCATTACCGGTACTTTAAACAGCCAGCGCTACATCTCCGAGGTGTTGGAGCCAGTTGTCCTTCCTTACCTTCAGGGCTTGCCCACAGCCATATTTCAACAGGATAATGCGCGACCACACGTGGCACGCATTGTCCAACGGTTCTTCGTCAATCGCCAGATTGAATTGCTTCCCTGGCCGCCTCGCTCTCCGGATCTTTCGCCGATAGAAAACATGTGGTCCATGGTTGCTCTACGATTGACCCAAATTCCATCCCCAGCTGCCACAGCAGATCAACTTTGGCAACGTGTGGAAGCTGCTTGGTCTGCTGTACCCCAAGAACTCATCCAAAGTCTCTTTGAATCAATGCCGAGGCGTGTGGCAGTGGTGATCTCCAACAATGGCGGCTACTCTGGCTACTGATTTTGGCAGGAACCACACTTCACAGAAGTCTATAAATTTAATCATTTGATACTTGGTCAACATGTTATCTACAAAATAAATTTTGTTGTGATATCTCTTGTCTTTCTTGGTGTTGCAATTTGGGTGGCCAGCAGTGTAGAAAAAAATTAATGAGACGGGTGATCCTGGACCTCATATAGTATTGGTTCAATATTTATGATTGGTCGCGACCCTTCCATTTTTTTCCGTGACCCCCTTCTGTGGGTCGCGACCCACAGTTTGCGTACCATTGCTCTAACTGAACAGGTTAGGAATCAAAACTGAAATAGTTGTCGCACGATACTATGGCACAAGATATGACTTTTTTTCGTATACCATTCCATCATATTACTTTCTGTTATATAGAGGAAGAATGCTTCGGTTTTATGATCAAATTAAATGTACAATATTACAGTGTGTGCACGTAGTTCAATTCCACGCCTGATTTAAAATCGCAAGAAAAAAGGTTGTTTAAAATTGATAAAGCTAATACAGGAAAAGTGTCCCATCGCTTTCGATGAATCTAGTTGAAGGCATCATCTCAAGCAGAAAATTTGAAGATTTGTCGTTATAAACTAAAAATGACAGAATTTTTTTTTTACCACTGGATTCTAAATTTGTAATTTTGAGAACAGAAGCTTTTAACTATCCTTTTAAAAAAAACTTACGCTAGTCTCAAGACATTAATGGACGAACAATGCAATAAAAGTCAGGAAGAACAAAATAACACTTAAAGACACAGTCTACGTGATTATCAATAATACTGTCCGTAAGACAACTGACAGAATATACCGAGTATAACTGACTTCATGAGGTGGGTTCTATTCATTTGACCCAATTCACACAGGGGACAGATGTTCCCGCCAGACCTATAAGACTTAGATGCTTCTGGAAGTAATCATGACCTGTAAGTACTCTAAAACTAGCGACTGACCTGTAAGTACTCTAAAACTATGCTTGATAAATATGGCGAGCCTTTATTTCACTTAGAATGATTTACAAGTGTTTTGTCGATTTATATTTTGGCCGAATGAGCACAACTGACGCGTTCCACTCTCGCAGGTGGGGGATACAGCTGCTTTGTCGGGCCCCATCCGTTGCAATGGAGCAATACTGGCGCTGAAGCGTTCTGGTCACCCTGCTAACGCCCCTACTCCGGAATTCATGGGAAAAATACCTGATATGGAGATGAAGGATAGTTGGTGAAACATGGATACTTCACTACCAGCCAGAAACGAAAGATCAGTCAAAACAGTTGAAGCAGGTGAACCTGCACCAAATGAACAAAAGCGATTCCACGGGACGTTCATCATTTGATCCACATTTATTACTCATAAAATATCAAAACAATCACCAAAGGGTTTTATACTTCCTTACTGGATCGTATTTAATAAGGAAATTTAAACAAAAAGGCCGGATTTAACGAAACATTTTTCTTTCCCTTCAAGACATTGCGGGGGCAAAACTGTTAGAGTTGCGCCACGAAATTGTCCAGTAATCTCTTGATTTGGGCCTTCAGACTGCTACATGTTCCCAAATATGAAAAAATAATTGTAGGGCAGAAATTTGCATCAAATTCCGAAGAAATTAGTGAAACAAACGCTTATTTCGCATAGTTGGGCACGTCTTACTGAATGGAGGGGGATGAAAAAAAAAGTTTGAAAATCGGTGGACCAAAAGTATCAGTCTTAAGGGAGATTATGTAAAAAATTTATTAAAAACTTTTTCAGGAAGAAAACCCTCGTTTTTTTTTTTTTTTTTTGCACGGATTTATCAAACGAATCCTGTAACATCATGCATCTGCATCTAGATCAATGATTCTCAACTGCTGGTCCAGCGGTCCGCGGAAAAATTTGACAGGTCCTCGGAGATTTTTACCTGTACGGGTTTAAAAAAAATTCTTATTTAAAAAATAAAAATAAAATTTTGTACGATATTTTTACGTTAATAACATAACTTTAGGATCTAGAAACCCATATTTGTCACTTGTTACGTCTCGCATTTTTATTATTATTTATTTATTTATTTTATTTTTTTTTACTGAACGGAGTGCTCACAGCATAGAAAGAGTTTCAGTAATAATATGACGGCAAGAAAAAATAAATTTCGAAATCGACCTTCCGTTGTTTCACCACTCCGACTTAGCTTGACTAATTTAGAACCCGCAATTGAAAAGTTAATTGAAGAAGAGCATTAACATTATATGCCAAATAAACAAACATTATAGATATTTAATTTTGTAATAATCAGAGAACTGATTTTTTTGTTTTGTCTCAATGCAAAACAAACCAAAAAAAATCAGATTTCAGAAAATTATCAATTGTAGAAAATTATAAAAAATAATGACAAATGATTTTGTGATTATTTTTTATAATTTTCTGTGATTTTTCTCAAAGGTTTATTTACTTATAAATA
Source organism: Dolomedes plantarius (assembly GCA_907164885.2). Lineage (NCBI taxonomy): Eukaryota > Metazoa > Arthropoda > Arachnida > Araneae > Dolomedidae > Dolomedes > Dolomedes plantarius. The sequence continues at coordinate 36,631,322 of OU015493.1, forward strand.
ATAATTGCAATAATTACTTATCTTCACATTTGAATATTACTGGAAGTAAATGATAATAAAAAAGTTACAGTTAACTTATATAATAGTTCTATAGTACCTCGTAAAACTTTTTTGTTAAAAAAAACCCATCGGTCCGCGAAATTTTTTCTCAAATTTTACGGGTCCGAGGGCCAAAAAAAGGTTGAGAAACGCTGATCTAGATGAACGAAATATCAAAAGAAACTGTCAGACAAGAGTTTTCGGAAAGTTTTATCTTTTGAAGTACCTGAAAAGATAACTTTCATGGTTTCTTAATCACTTGAAATATACGTAGCGAATGGATCATTTGTGTTTCTTGTGTGAATTTAAATGATAAATTAAAGATTGTTTTAAATTTTATATGGCAATTCTTGAAAAATAACTATTATTTTTTATGTTTGTATGCTGCTTTCTTTTGCCTTTGAGTATTTTATTAGAATATTACTGCATCGTATGTGAATGTATATTTGCAGTGTTCTCCAGTAGGCTGTAACGCCATATTTTCATCTTCAAATAAGCTACAAGTCAATTTCCTACCTTGTAAACATTTTCTATTCATCTTAACCCGAGGAAAAAGATTTTTTTAAATGTTGATTAATTCCAGACAACTGTTCAGACTTTTTTTCCTCCGTTTCAAAATAATGTGTTACAGTTCGAGAAAACTTAACATAAAATATTCAAGAAAGTTTATAAATGTGAAATTTTGTTCCACGTATTTATTAATGTTTTGAAAGTATTACACTACTTTCATATTGCTTATTTTTTTAGCGAAATTTGGCTTTTCGCATAATTATATTTTGCCTTTGATGTTGTTTGAATTATTTTACAGTTAGCCCTATTACGCATTGATCATGACCTTTCAAAATGAAAAAGAAACTTTTTTTAATGTAAGCCGTTAAAAATATAAAAGATAATATAGCCGTTATATATATATAAGAATAATTAAATAATAAAAAATTCTAGGACAAGGTTCAAATGGAACCAGGAATGGACTTTTTCGGCTGTTAACTAGCTAACTTAAATTAAACTTGTCGTTTGCCACTAAATGGCCTGTTTTGATATGTTTTATTGTTGCTTTAAGCTTGTCGGGTTGCCTTTACGGGTTCTGTTGTGGTCCAGCAGGATTGCCGCCGTAAGGGCAAAGTTAGAGTTATACCATAGGACCATAGGATCAAATGTCTAACTGTGTTGCCTAGGCCAGTGCCTTCTAACACAGATGTTTCATAGTTGTGTCATCGGAGAGCTGAAATTCCACAGAAAATAGTTAGAAAGTTCGTAGAGATCGTCAAAAGTTCAGGAAAATGCAACACAAAAAGTGAAGCAATGAGTCTTCTGGTCAGAACTTTGGATGGTGAAAAGAGCAGTTCTGATTGGATGTCTCCTGGATCTTCTAGTTATTCGCTGGTGGGGGTGGAGTTAACGGCTGTCTGTAAGCTGGATTTCAATTTGCAAGTGTAGGGAGAATAGAGTAAAGAGATTGGATAGAAAGATAAGGTTTGGAATCCGTGAGTTCAATAACTACAAAAATGAGCAAAGCCAAAAGGATTTGCTCAGAGACAGAATAGTGAGTTAAAAGAAAGTTTAGGGATAGAAAATAGATATTTATTTTATTTTATAAAATTTTTTAGTTGTTTTTTGCCTTGGCAATCCAAGTATTGTTTTTATATTTTTTGTATTTTTATTTAAATGACGAGGACAAACAAAAAATTAAGACGGAAGACTCAGGATGGCTCGAGGCCTTTTCCTGTTAGTGGGGTCAGCGTGATCATAGTTTGCAAGATTAGATAATAGTTCACTGTCAATAGAATTGTGAAAGTTTATGGCTTGATTTTTGAGATAATTTCGAATAGTAGGGATATCTAACTCCCTGTAAATACAAGTATTTCTGAAATACCAATCCGCATTAACAATTTGTCGAATGGTGCTGCTCTGAGCAGATGCGAGTTTTTTAATATGGGTGTCTGCACAATATGACCACGCTGGCCCTCCATAAGTTTAAATAGGGCGAAGATAGGAGTTGTAAATGAGCATTTTATTAACTAAGCTTAATTTGCTATTCCGAGAAATTAGTGGGTATATTAATCTTCTGGCTGCTCGGAATTTGTCCCTGACATGGAGGATATGATGTTTCCAAGTGACATTTTTATCTAATACGATACCTAGGTATTTGACTGTATCAGACCAGGGGATTTTTGTGTTTCCTATTTGTATTTGGTGACTGTTGAATGTCTTTTTACATTTAGATGTGAACATGACAGCGACACATTTCTCAGAATTAATTTTAATTTTCCATTTGTCGAGCCAATTTTGAATGAAGGACATGTGGGTGTTGATGTATTTTACTGCATATTTAAAATTTTTATTGGTAGCATAAAGAGCTGTGTCGTCGGCGAATATAGCAATGTTTGTGTTTATATTTTGGGGAATATTGTTGACAAATAGATTAAAAAGAATTGGGGATAAAACTCCACCTTGAGGTACGCCTGAATTAATTTTGAATTTACTGGAGAGATGGCCATTAATTCTAACTTGAAAGGTGCGATTTTTGAGATAGGAGATGAGAAGGTGGATGATTTGGGGTGGGAAGTTATAGTTAATGAGCTTGTGGATGAGTCCATCGATCCAAAGTTTATCAAAAGCGAGGGAGATGTCAAGAAAGAGAGCTGCTGTGGAGGATTTATTTTTCTTAGCACTGGCGAGGTTTTCGGCAAGTCGATATACTTGATGAGGGACTGAAAGAGATTTTCTGAAGCCAAATTTGTACTGAATAATGATTTGATTATCGTCGAGATGCTCGTTAATTTTCTTTGCGATGAATTTTTCTGTTAATTTACTAAGAGAATTTAGAAGGCTGATAGGGCGGTAGCTGGAGGGAGAGGAATGAGGTTTATTAGGTTTTAAGATTGGGACAATTATTGAGTTTTTCCAGCTGTGGGGAAAGTGTTCAAATTTAAAAATAGAGATGATTAGAATGGTAATTTTGAAGATATATTTAAAAGGAAGGTTTTTGAGCATAGTATTATTTATGTTATCTTCTCCGGGAGACTTTCTTTTAGGAAGTTTTTTAATGAATTCTTTAATATCGGCTGGGACAATAAAGGGGGTGGGGCTTTCATGAGGGGTGTTAAGAAAGAGATTAATACTATTTTTGACAATATTTTCAGTGCTAGAGTGAGAGATTTGGTTAAGGGTGAAGTTTTTTGCAAAGTTTTTGCCTATAACTTGGGATTTTTCCATATCAGTGAGAACGTTATCATTAGTTTCGGGGTCTTTAAGAGGGGGAATGGAACGGAATTGATTTTTAAAACGCCTGGCGGCTCTCCAAATGGAATTGTCAGTAGTGTCCAGTGATTCTAAATAATTATTCCAATTAGTGTTAGATTGATCTCGAAGGTAAAATCTGAGGTCTTCTTGAGTTTTGTTCATTATTGTTTTGTTAGCATTGGTTCTATTGTGCTGCCATGTTTTACGTGCTTTGTTTTTGTTGTTTATGAGAATTTTAAGGTGTTGGTCATGGATGGTTTTAACACGGGGGGGGGGGGTAATTTTGTACTTTTAATTAAACTGTCGCTGATGTCGGTAGTAATGCTAGAGACAAGATTTTCCAGATCGTTGATATTATTGACAATGGGGGGAATGTATTTAATATTATTTAGTTCATTTTTGAAATTATCCCAGTTAATTTGTTTAGTGTAATTTATGATGAGAGGGTTAGTGTCAAGAGGGATACGAATTTCGACTGGGTTATGGTCAGAAGTTAGTTCACAATGGGAAGTTATGGAGAAGTCATGAGGGAAACCTTTAACAAGGGCAAAATCAATGATACTATCAGAGTTATAAGAGAAGTGGGTCGGGGAAGTGGGGGCGATAATGTCAAAATTTGTTTTGCTAGTAAAGTTATAAATTAAGTTTCCATATACGTTATTAATTTTACAATTCCATAATTTATGTTGAGCATTTAGGTCACCGAAAATTAGGGTATTTAAATTGATGGAGTTTAAAGCGTTAAGGTCTTCATTAACATCGTTATATTCTTGCATAGGAGGAATATAGGTTGAGATGATGGTATAGAAAGGGAGGTTATTTAATTTAATGTTGATAGCGGTGGCGTTAATACATTTAAGGGGAGGGAGAATGATTAAGTGATGAGGGAGGGTATTTTTAACCAAGATAGCAGTGCCTCTCATGGGGTGGGTAGGATTAATATAATCATTTCTGTAGGTAGTGTAATTGTAGACTTTGAGATTATCCGCTGATCTGATGTGGGTTTCCTGAATTAAAATAATATCTAGGTTGCGCTCATTTACGAACTCCTTGAACTCACGGATTTTAGCACTAATACCATTTGCGTTCCATGCGAAAACAGACAGAGAAAGAGGGGCCATTAACCGGTGCTTTGAACACACTTAAAGAGCGCGTGGAAGAAGCTGTAAAGCTTTTCCTCCGCGGTTACATTTAATTTTATATTTTCTCTAGCAATACGTAAGTTATTCAATATTGAAGTAAAGTCTGTTATATTAAGTTCTTTCGCTATTTCATTTATAATTGTATTAATTTCCTGGAATTGTTTTAATAGGGAAAATCCATTAGGTGAGGGAGAGTTGTCGTTCGAGGTTGTAAGGAGAGTGTAATTGATTTGGTCGTTAGATTGGGTTGGGGGTGAAATTTCGGACAAGTTGGTATTAGTTTTAGTCATTTGGGCAAAGGTGATATTTGGGGTTACAAGTTTGGTTGATTTTAGGGCTTCTTTGGCTTCCTTTTCTGCTTGTTTCTTAGCGGCTATGTTATGGGGGAATTTAGGACAGCCTCTCCAGTTAGCTGGGTGGTTTCCTTGGCAGTTGCAGCATTTTGCTGCTTCTACCTGTTTACTTTCTGGTTTGGTATTTATGCATTCGCTGGTAAGATGATTTCCAGTACATTTCACGCACCTTGGGTCCATGACACAGAATTTACTATGGTGGTGGAAGTGTCGGCATTTAAAGCATTGAGCTGTCTTATATGGGGAATTATAGTATTCAACTGTAATTTTAATATAGAAAAGGGAATTTAGTTCAAAAATACACTGCTGGCCACTGTAAATGCAACACCCTGAAGGAAACATGCAAATAACATGAAATTTACAACATGCATTAGCGGAGGTGATATATGCAAATGATTAGAATTTCAGCGCAGGTGAACATCACGCGCGCCTGTGGCGCCACTTCAAAGCGCTATTTAAGGCTTGGAGATTTCGACGATTTCAAGTTCGGCAATTGTGTTTTTCTTGTGGTTTTTAAAAAAAAACGATCAATTATACCTCGTCGAAAACAGCTATCATCTTTTGATCAAGTATCCGAGTTCGACAGAGGAAGGATAGTGGCCTACCGAGATTGTGGATTATCTTTCAGGGAAATCGGTAGTCGTGTTGGACGAAACCAAACAACTGTAATGCGGATATGTGATCGTTGGATGCAGGAGGGTACGACGGACCGGCGTGTTCGATCGCATCCACCTCAGCGCACCACTTCACGTGATGACAGGCAAATTGTGCGCATGGCAGTGACGGATCGCTCAGTCACATCACGAACCATAGCACAGCACATGCAGTCTGTAACGCATCATCCAGTGTCTGCGCGTACCATTCGACGCCGTTTACAGCAGAGTGGTCTGTCCGCAAGACGTCTTTGCTTTGTCTACCCTTGACGCAGAACCACAGACGTCTCCGCCGCCAATGGTGCGATAACAGAAGGATGTGGACGGCAGAATGGGATGAAATTGTCTTTACTGACGAGTCACGCTTCTGTCTGCAACACCACGATGGTCGCATTCGAGTCTGGAGACACCGTGAAGAGAGGATGCTGAACAGCTGCGTTATGCACCGCCACACTGGTCCTGCACCGGGTATTATGGTATGGGGCGGTATTGGATATCACTCTCGCACACCCCTAGTCCGCATTGCCGGTACTTTAAACAGCCAGCGCTACATCTCCGAGGTGTTGGAGCCAGTTGTCCTTCCTTACCTTCAGGGCTTGCCCACAGCCATATTTCAACAGGATAATGCGCGACCACACGTGACAAGCATTGTCCAACGGTTCTTCGTCAATCGCCAGATTGAATTGCTTTCCTGGCCGCCTCGCTCTCCGGATCTTTCGCCGATAGAAAACATGTGGCCGATGGTTGCTCTACGATTGACCCAGATTCCATCCCCAGCTGCCACAGCATATCAACTTTGGCATTGTGTGGAAGCTGCTTGGTCTGCTGTACCCCAAGAACTCATCCAAAGTCTCTTTGAATCAATGCCGCGGCGTGTGGCAGCGGTGAACTCCAACAATGACGGCTACTCTGGCTACTGATTTTGGCAGGAACCACACTTCAAAAAGTCTATAAATTTAATCATTTGATACATGGTCAACATGTTATCTACAAAATAAATTTTGTTGTGATATCTCTTGTCTTTTTTGGTGTTGCAATTTGGGTGGCCAGCAGTGTAGTTTTTGCCTGTCAGTTGGGGTGAGTTGAACTTGAAATAGGGGGAGAAAGGAGCCATCTTTTCTAGTTAGCTGGGCTACTTTAATGACAGTAAAACCAAGTGCAGTTAATTTTTCCTGAATTTCGTCAGTAGTAAATTCCTTTGGTAACCCGCGAATGACAACTTTTATTGGGCGGACAATACCTAGTGGGAAAATGAAACCTTTGATTTTATTTTCTTCTAAAAACTTTGTTATTGATTTATGGTCTTCTTCAGTGGATGGGTCTAATCTGATAAATTCTCCGCCTATTTTCGCATGGAACTTTCTTATATCATTAGGTCCAGCAATTGCTGTAAGAATATCTCTGTAATTCTCAGTTTTGACTATTGGTATATGCTTGATTTTTTGTTTGGCAATGGTAATTCTTGGGCTATTTTCATTATTTTCATTTAAATTAGGTTCTTTAAGAGAATTAAATTTATTTTTAGTTATTGTCGATAGACCTTCAATAGCTATTGGTTTTTTGGCCGTTAATCTGGCAGCTGGTACAATGAACCCATCGTTAGAGCTTGAAGTGCTGGCAACGCCAGTGGAATTTGCTGAGTGTGTTAGTTTTGCGCGCTTTGACTTGTTAGTAAGAGAAGGAAGGTTAGTGTTTGGGTTAATGATAGCATACATTTTGCCAATATGATCTCCGAGCTTACCTAGTTTGAAGACTTCAAAGACATATGGGAGTACTAGTTCCAGGCTTTCGTATAGTTCCGGGCTAATGGCTCCTTCGATAAGTCTCTGGAGAATCAGTCGGTCTTTCTCATTCAGTTCGGTAAGATCAGGCATTGGGGTGGTTTTGTCGGGATCCAGCATAGGAGGACTTTCGTCCACGCTAATCTCCATTCCGTCAGTAGTCGCCATGCACAGAAGAAAAATACGTCTGCTCTCAGCGAAAAAACAACAGGGAGTCTCTAGTTAGAGTTATCAGAGTATGTTTGCCTTATAACCGAAAAGTGTGGGAGGCGGAAGGATCGACTTATGTAAGCCGTTTATTTTCATGTGCTTAGCCACAAATGAAATTGATATGCTTCAACATAAATACTGCTAGATATAAATGGACATTATTCGAATTAAGACAAATTTTTCTATAATATTAATAGTTTCCACGGTTTTTCTTTTATTCAGTTTGAAAACGTGAAATATTTTTCTTTTTATATAGTTTATACAAGCCACATTAAACAAACTGATTAGGTTTTTAGATTTATCGCTGTTTTATTTCTAAGCAGTGATTCCCAACCGGTGTGCCGCAAAATCGGCCAGGGGTGCCGGGAGATTTTTTTTTTTTTTTTTTTTTTTTTTGGGGGGGGGGGGGTATAAACAAAAAATATTAGTAGGGCCTACGTAAAATAAATATTAAGCTGATACCAATCATTTGCGCTTTAAGAATTAGTCGCAAACAAAACTATTATTGGTGATGTTTATTGTAGTCCTCTGGTATAATATTATGCTGAATCCCGTGGCTATTTTTTATTTACCATGTTTTTATTAACTCGTTTTTTTTGTTTGTTTGTTTGTGTGAGTGTGTGTTTATCCGGTACAAATCTTGCAATCGATTTTTAACTAACTTCCCGACTAGCTAGACATTTGAAACTATTAGAATAGCTCAGAACACGACGACAATGCATTATTTTAATACTTTTAGCCATCTTTAAGCAGTTTTTATTCATTTTCATTTAATTTTGTTTTGTAGACTGGTGCAGCCCTCTATCGGCCGGGACGGGAATGAAAAGTTAAACGCAAGTTAACTTCCAATTACTACCAAGGTGACTACCTACCTTGGAAATGTCATTTTTTGATTACTTTGGTCAATTTCATTTTTTGCAAGAATCGTGTAATTCAATCTTTTTTTTTTTTCAAAACTGTTTTAATTTTCATTCTACGTTAATTAGAAGCAGAGCTAATAGCTATTTAAAAAAAATCTTCTGCTACAAAAGTGAAGTGACAAACAACTTTAAATGCGTTTTTCTCAGAATTATGTTTTTTAGCCCAAATCTGTACGGTTATCATGATATCTCTCATAATAATGTGTATAATTTGATAAAATTTCAGGAAAAGTTTTAGATGCTATTGTTAATGAAATGACGCACTATAATTGGTGTATAATAAATAGTTTTTTATTTGGGGCTGTTTTTATAAGGAAAGGAATGACGAATCGGGAAAATTTTTCATACTGGAACATAAAATTGCGTGTATTATTTTTGCATTTTAAAATTTCTCTTAGATTGTAGGTCATTTTGAAGATAACTGTCATATGTATCATGTGTGAGAAGGAAATTAAAATAGTAGCATTAGGATTTTGTGCAGATAGGCGTTTTAGCTAAATTTCATTAAAAATTACTTCAAATTGACCAATTTATAAAAAAGTATGCTATTTACATGTATGTTTTGTTCCTTTTTTAATTTTTAAGTGCTATTTTACCATAAAAGACCGAAAAAGCTTTATAATTTTTTTTTTTTTTAAATTGACTTCAATTTCTTTCAAGGTGATGGGATAATTCATCAAAAAATTTTTAAAAAAGTATTTATTAATACGTAGAATTGTCAAGTTTATATGATTCATCAGAAAATTTAAAAATATGGTATATAAAAAGTTCTTTTTATCTTGTAATTATTCAAAATGTATTAATATATTCTATTTTGGTGTTTGTTACTTATATTTTTCAATAAATAAACAAAATCAGCAATGGAGTAAGTTTTTATTTGAACTTCAATAGGACATGTTACTGGTATAAATTTAGATTTGATTTAATATTTAAAAATTCGAAAAAACTAAAATTCTAACAAGGGTGCACGGAGTTTCTAATCTCATTCCCAAGAGTGTCGCAGATGAAAAAAGGTTGGGAATCCCTGCTTTAAGGCTATAATTAAGATAGAATTTTTTTTTTCAATTAGTTATTTTTAGGTACTTCTTTTACATTTCTTTTAGCAAGCTATATACTTCAAGGTTTCAACGTATTCATCTTATGATACTTTTAATAATCTCTCAGAAAAGTCTCTGTTTTTATAAACAACATATATAGTTACGGCAATGTAAAATAAGTTATTGTATGAGGTACATTTAAATTCATATAAAACATACTGTTAACGTATCACCATATGAACAATGATTACACAAGTCTCGTTTTTATGATCCTATGGGATGTAATGATGATTTTTTGCGGTTCGACGCAGTAGAAACGTCATTCCGTCCACCTTACGATAGACCTCTTTTCAGTCATCAGCAAAAATAATAGGATTGCGGTGTTCGCTGACAGGCTCAGGCCGAACCTTTTTCTAGCTAAGGACACACATTTCCATGTAGCCGTTCAACACGCTCCACAGTGATTCGCCTAATACAAGCTAGGTGGACAAAAACATTTTTTACTACGATTTGATTGCTCTGGTTATGATGAATAATATTTTGTTGTTTTATTGAGTAATTACGCATTTTTTGATAATTTAGGAGCTTGGGGAATATTTATATTAAAAACTTCAGTGCAGAATAATAAAATTAATTAAAAATCAATTATTTAAAAAATTAAGTATTTAAAAAATTGGTATTTTTATAACAAGAAAATTATGCACACAATTTTACACAGCATAAATTACAGAGTAAAATTTATTCATACTACTTATAATTTAGATTATAGAAATAAACAACATAAAATTAAATTAGCAAATAATACTCAACACTAAAAATTATCATCACATGACTCATCGTCGATCTCAGAATCAGACGAATCAGGTACTAAGTAATCTTCATCGTCACACGGATGAAAATCACTTGCTACCTGTTGGTATTGAAGGCGGAACAATTAAATTCAGAACTTCCCCTGGTAATTTCTCGGTTCTCTTTCTAGGCACTTCTCTGAGTGACTTGATTACAGGATCGGACGTTATCAAAAGCATATTCAGCAAATCTATATTCGTAGAAATACGTGACTGTTTCCTCGTATGGTGCTCGCGGAATCTACGTCAATCTTTATTTCGGGCCTCTTGAGATTCTTTCGAGAGCTGCCCGATTGGAAGAATGCATGTTTTTATAACCTCCGTACTATGTACCAGAATTTTGTGCACACTAACAGGCATATAGTACCACGAATACAGATTAAGATAAAGGGTTCTGGTTTCAGAAGAAAGTTTTTCAAATTCGATAAAATTAATGTCATAGCCGGAGGATAGCGTTCTTAATAAAATACTAAACATTTTAATTAGATTAACATCCAATCCTGTAATCTCTCCACTCAATCCCGGATTTATAAAAAACCTGCGATCTGTGTTCCCATAACCAGGTTTTGGTTTGTCTACAATAAGCCCCATCTGGTTTTTAAACTTTTGCTTGATTTCTTCCGAACGCTGTTGCACACTAGATTTATCATCATCACCTCTAGCTTGCCACTTTTTTATATCCAAACGATAGCTAATGTGTAACAAGCACTCAAAAGAACGAATCCACGCATGCAAAGTAGACAAACCGAAACTGTAATTTTCTTTTTTAACAACTACGTCTTTTAATTTGCCATTCATCATTTTGTGAGTAGCACCACAGATGTAACATTTTCGTAGAGAACGTGTGTCAGAAATACTAAACATTTTAATGTTTTCGTGGAGAACGTGTGTCAAAGCATTGCATGCATTTCCATATGTCATTGTGAGTAAAAGTTCGTGTTTCACAGTAATTTGAGATTCGCTAGCACTACAAGGTGTTGGAAGAAGTTGAGATACTTCATCCAAAACTTTGTTAGTTTCTGTTATAGTAAATTCATTTGTTTCCTTTGAAAAAAATGAACTTAATTGGTCGGCAATAGAGTGTGGATGATGGCCGCGGATTTTGCCAAATAATATTTTGACCGTTACTCAACCTCAACGGAACAAATGCAAATACAAGCAGTAACTCATCAGTAGCATCGGAGTTCTGAAATATCTGTTTTTAAGTGCTGTGACCAGAGCTCCCGTCATATCCTCATTTGCTAATTTATGTGAATGACGAATTAGAAGGTACATTTTTTAGAACTTCACTTTGCGCTTCAATTAAACGTTCAGTAGTTTTATCCAGTATGGCTTGAAGTTTAATTTCGGCGCTCGTTTCTGTCACAGAAATATGTTCATCTGATGGGTAACACAACTTTTTGGACTTACATAGACTATGATAAGATGGGAAAACTTGATATCCCGCCTTCAATGACCACTTTCGCGTCTGTTTATAAGGGTGACTGGTACATTTAGAGTCTATGTAATAGGCTAATGCCTCGTCACTGTTCAACTACCTGCCACCACAAATTACATCACGAGATTTCCCTTTTTCTGACGATTCCGAACTTTTTCTAAGCAAAGTAGCGACGTTTCTGTGACCCGACAAACGATTTGCTACTTCAGCAGCTGTGATCAAGTCACTGGCACATCGCGATCGCTCTGTCTTCAACACTACGTTTTATGGTTTTGAAAGACGAGTCTTCAAAGTTCTTTTTGGGCCGACCGTGAAGCCGACTGCCTCCAGATGATGGGGAAAAACAGGGCTCAAGCATACTTAAGTTAAATTCTATATCTGCACTCTCTAACCAACTGTTATTTTTATTTAAAAAACGGTCCATCATCATATTGCCTGCAGCCCACTTTTCAGAGAATTTTGACGAAAAACTTGAAATTTTTAACTGTAAATCCCTCTGTGAATCAGGAGTCACATCCGTAACACTAAATTTTTGCATAATAAAATCTATTAGACGAGAACTTCGTTCTTCTTTCTTATGTTTCCGCCATTCTTCAAATAACTCCATTTTTGAAAGACAGCATACACTATCTGAAAAAAATAAATTTAAAAAGATTGGGGATCGATGTGGTATTCAATTTTATATCATTGTACAGCTTAGGATTGTCGCTATACAATCTTAAAAAAATAGCCTGGATACATGCGGATAAAAAAAACTGTATACGATGAAAAATTAAAAACGGAACAAATTACAATATTTCGTAGTTTTTTCAAAACCTATTATAGCACATACTATCTCTCATTTGAATCAAATTTTAAATGAAATAAAAAAGTACTAACGTTCTAAAGTAAAATCCATCACAGCAATAGTAATATTCTTCCCTTCAAATCTTGTTAGATGTAATTGAAAGCACTGCAAAATTGCAACTAAATTGTTTGCAGGAATGGAATTACTTTAACACTCTACTTCAACCACTTATGACTCATCGCTCTGGAATGTTTGTCATAATTATTACCACAAATTGTGACCAATGGGGTGTTGTTATTGTCATGGGATCGTCAATTAATCGATTCTTTGAATTGACTTTTGTCCACCTAGCTTGTATTAGGCGAATCACTGTGCGCTCGCGAGAACTCACCTCCCAACCCACTGTGACGGAAATTAGTTGTATTTTTTATGTGTAGAGGGCGTTAGTCGTCCATGTGTTGATGTATTTTCAACATTGCTTTGTCTTGTAATTTTCTACCAGTGTTCAACTGGTAGAAACATACAAGTGTGAAACCAAGAGACCTTTGTTTCACACTTGTATGTTCTCCTCTGCAAGGCATAATCTATGAATTCGTCTCAACATGAGCTCAACATGTAAGCGGCGACAACTGGGTCAAAGCATGGGACGCCCATCTCGCTAACGATGCAATTATGAAGCTACAGAAGGAGCGTAAGCTTCAATGGGGAATTTTTCGAAAAATGGACCGATTATTGTCGCTCACCGGTAGATGGCTCGACATGTAAGTGAAGTGACGATTATACTGGTCCTCCTATGCCAGTAATTGGTTGCACTGAGCAACATAACTTTAATTCAAAAGGTTATTAACTTTTTTCTGATTACGCGCATGCATTTTATATGCAAACAAGAGAATAAAAATGCCAACTCTGCGCTAATGTTAAAAGATTGAGAAAAGAATCGAAATTATAATTCTGTATTATTGAATTTAAGCTTTCATTTTATATTGCTTTTGAATTGAATTATTCTCTTGTCTGAAGTTATTCCCTTGTCAATATCAATGAATAATGTTATCAATATCTGCAAAACCTGTTATGTATAATTTTTTGATCAAATTTATCTATAGTAAATTGCATATCACACATTTAATTTTTATTTTATAATAATGTATTAATAGTGTATGTTGTTAATTTCAGTTCTTTATAATTATGAAATACTTTTCTTCTATTCAATATATTTTGTGGTTATGGCAAATTGAGCTACACGTCTGAACTAAAGCCATTATTTTTTTTAAATTGTGCACAGAAATAAAATATTTCCAGTTAACTTTTCTTAATATTGAATTTTATCACTATTAAGTTATTTGATAAGTGAATAAGTTTTCATTGTATGATAAACAATGTTGTTACTATAAATGCTTATGCAAAATCTGTTGAGTAAAATTTTTAAAAAAATTAATATTTTCCTATATTTTTACTGTGAGTGCAATGAAACCCATACTTTATGAAAATGCGAAAATATAGCTAATTTGTCCTTATGAATGTTATTTGGGGTTTTTTTCTTTTTAATTTGCTAAAAATATTTGTAATTGATAATTTACCAACTTGAAGGTAATTCCTGACAATGCTGGAACCATAATATTGAATTTAATCACTATTAAGCTAGTTAAGTAAATAAGTTTTCATTGTATGATAAACAATGTTGTTACTATAAATGCTTATGCAAAATCTGCGTACAAAATCTGCTTATGCAATAAAATGCGTACTTTGTGAAAATTCAAAAATATAGCTCATTTGTCCTTGTCAAAGTTATTTGTTCTTTTCTTTTTAATTACCCAATTATTAATTTATTTTAATGTGTTGGGTCTTAATGTGTAAAGACCCAACACATTAACAGAAAAGATCAGCATGAGGCCTACTTTTATTTTGAGCTTTGGCTAGGTCGTAATTGAAGTGATCCAAGAGTAAATCCTTATCAATATTCGCGTAGAAATTTGTGGCTATTTTTCGAGGAAAATTTGAAAGAGTGAGCAAATTTAATTCCTTTTGAATGTCAACGTTCCGAAAATACCAAGGTGCGTCAATAATTTGTCTACTCGTTGAGTTTTGACAGACAGAAAAATATTTAATACTGGTTTCTGCTGTATACGACCAAGCCGGGTCGTATGCATGAATAAAGGATTTGTAGATGAGTATTTTATTTTTAAGGCTTAATTTGCTATTTCGAGCAATTAAGGGATAGAGAGATCTTCTGGCTGCTTGAAATTTGTTCCTACTCTGTGAGATGTGTGTTTTTCAAGTAAGTCCCTTATCAAGATGGCCTCCAAAATATTTTACCGTGTCTGACAAGGGGATATAAGTGTTACCTATTATAATTTTATAATTTTGGTATTTGGAAGTTCTTTTATTGGTAAGCATGGTAGCTGCACATTTGTCAGTGTTAAGTTCAATTTTCTATTTGTCGAGTCATTTAGTAATGAGAGCAATATGTTTAGTCATCGTGCAAACTGCGTATGTAAAAAATATTTTCGTACGGTAGATAGCGGTGTCGTCGGCAGAGATAGCTAGGTGAAAATTAGGGAATTGAGGTATGTCATTTCTGTAAATATTAAATAGAGTCGGGCCTAAAATGGACCCTTGTGGCACACTGCTATTGATGGGCTTCCTGTGAGAGATAGTATTAAATTTTACCTGATAGGTTCTATTGCTGAGGCAGGACATTTGAAGCCTGGAGACGTGGTAGTGGTGGTAGGGAATTCTTATTAATGATTTTGTGTATTAAGCCGGGTAAATAAGTTTTATCGAATGCACTTTATATATCGAGAAACAGAACAGCAGTTGGATATTTATTTAATTTAGCTTTGGTAAGATGCTTTGTAATTCTATATACATGATAGGGGGCCGAGAGCGATTTTATAAAGCCGAATTGGTAGGGCATAATATTTTTATCGTTAAGGTGGTCTTTAACTTCCTTGACTATTAATATTTGTGTTAATTTACTAAGAGTATAAAGGAGGTTGATGGGAAAGTAGCTAACCGGAGAATTGGGTAGTTTTCCGGATTTATAGGTAGGTACAATTGCAAAATTTTTCGTCGAGCTGGGAAGTAATGAAATTTAAAAATAGTGCAATTAATCGTGTGATTTTGAAAATATATGTGAGGGGCAAGTTTTTAATCCTATTATTAGTAATAATTACAAGATAAAAAGAACTTTTTATATACCATGTTTTTAAATTTTCTGTTGAACTATATCAACTTGACAATTCTACGTATTAATAAATACTTTTTAAAATTTTTTGATGAATTATCCCATCAACTTGAAAGAAAATGAAGTTAATTGGAAGTTAACTTTCGTTTAACTTTTCGTTCCCGTCCCGGCGATAGATGGCTGCACCAGTATACAAAAAAAATTAACTGAAAAAGATTCAATTCTGCTTAAAGATGGTTTAAAGTATTAAAATAATGTATTGTCACCGTGTTCTGAGCTATTCTAAAAGTTTCGAATGTCTAGCTAGTCGGGAAGTTAGTTAAAAATCGATTGCAAGATTTGTTCCGGACAAACAGGCACACACACAAACAAACAAGAAAGCGAGTTAATAAAAACATGGTAATTACATGATCACCAGGGGATTTGCGTTTAGAAGAGCTTTATTTCGTTTTCAACTTCAGATGGTAGTAAGTTGGGTATATAAGTATCGTGGGTGGTAGATAGTAATAGATTAATATTTGTGTTAACGATGTGTTCAATGCTACTATCGGGCATATCGTGAGGGGGGCAGAGCCCGACTTTGACCCAATGGGGCCCTGGGCAAAGCAGAATTTGGGGGCCCCCTCCAAGGACAGATCCAGAGGGGAGTACAAGCCCCCCCGGACCAGATTTCCACATGATCATGTGGGACATTCACCCAGGTTCCCCATAAGTTGAGACCCGAAATTCAAAAAATGTTCGACCAACAAGTCAAAAATTTGAAAAATAATTGCAATAATAATAATAATAGTTAATTTATTAATTTACTTTTTAATGTTAATAAATAAATTCATGAAATTTTCTTTTGAAATTCAAAATAGATCAGTCTGAAGTTATTTCAACCCCCCCTCCCAAAAAAATGAAATAAATAAACCAGAAACGCTTATGGATGTAAGTATGCTTTTACTATAGTGGGTGCACTGTGCTCCACCCAGGATTTTTTTCTGTATCTCCCACTGCCCCATTTAATGTATAAACCAAAAACCACATTTTCAAAAATATGTACAATTTAATATTAAATTAGGTGGGCCCCATAATTTGGGGGGCCCTGGGCAAGTGCCACACTTGCCCATGCGGAAATCTGGGCCTGGAGGGGGGGAATTGGTTTAACAGTGTGCTAGCAATTAAGTCAGCTTTACCATTGTCCGCATAACTGATAGTGTCAGCGAGGAGGTCTTTTAGAGGGGAAATGGTCCTGAAATTATTATTAAATCGTTTACAACCTCTCCCAATGGAGTTGTCTGTAACGAATAGTGAGGCGATATAACGTTTACACTAATTGTTAGTTTTGTCTTTAAGGTAATATTATAAATCTTGTTGGGCGTTATTCATGATTCTTTTATTTTGGGGTGTTCTAGTACATTGCCATGCTTTCCTAGCACGATTTTTATTATTAGTTAGTATCTTAAGATGATTATCTATGGGATTTTTATTATTAGGAGTAACTAATTTGGTGCTATCGTTAAAACTGAGTTATGTCGAGTACGAGCTTGTCGATGTCAGAAGTGTTATTAATTTCATAGTGATTATAAGGGTTTATATTTTAGTGAGTTGTGTAAGGGATTCCAGTTTTTGAATTTATGTGGTTTAATTACTAGGGGGTTTCATTGAGGGAAATTTTTAGTGAAATAGGGTCATAGTCAGAGTTTTGGTCGCAGAGTGTCTCGATTATAATATCATGGGGATTCCTTTAAGAAGTGCAAAGTCGATTGTGCTTGCACTTCTTTTAGTAAAGCAGGTAGAGGTTTCGGGGCCAATAATTTCTAGGTTGGTGGTACTGGTTAAGTTGTAAATGAATATACCATTAGCGTTATTTCTGATGCATTTCCAAAGGGTGTGCTGAACTTTTAGGTCTCCAAAAAGTTAAAGTGTTTAAATTAAGACTTTTAAGAGTTTCTAAATCAGATTTAATGTCAATGACTCTCAGCTTGGGTGGGATATAAGTGGAGATACTCATGTAGTAGGAGAGATTATTAAGTATAATGTTTACGGCAGTAGCGTTGAAGGCTTTCAAGTCTGGGAGGTTTAGGGGATGGTAAGGGAGAGAATTTTTAAAAATAAATGTGGTCCCCCCCTAGAGAGAGTGTTTCTTGGATTACGATAGTCATGTCTGTACGTATTGTAGTTTGCAATGTAGAATTTATCCCCTGGAGTTAAGTGTGTTTTCTGAATAAGTAGAATATCTGGACTGTGCTTTAGTTTCTCGGAGGGAAAGGTATTTCTATGGCGGAATTTGTCTAAAATTTTACTAGTGACTGAGAGGGTAGTTAGCCAGCCCACGGAAAGAGCCATCATCTATCACAAATTGTATTACAAAATTTACAGTGCAAGAAGATAACAAAATGCATGAAGTATGCCAAAGAGGTGAAACTAAAAGTAAAAATGCGCATCTCCAGCGTGCAGGTAGCTGAAGCCAAACTGTTAGTATTTCTTCTCTCCATGAGTTTTACTCTGGCGATAACTCATCATACTATTTATATAAATGGCAACATGACAACCATTGTGGATTACCCCAGAATGTAAATAAAACAATGTGGTGTGGGATGGGAGAATAACTTTTTAAACATTTTTTGGTTGAAATATCGAGTTTTGCCCATCAGTAAGAATTTTATTTTTTGAATAATGTCTTTTAATATGACTGGAACTATGAAAAGCACCTTTAGATTCTTACACACAACTCGTATGTGTCTGAGAAATGTTGTTATACGGAAACCTGTTAGAGTTCTAAATGTACCTTCTACAGAATATGTTGTTCCACCTGTGCAAAATGTTGATAAAATTTCAGAAGAGACCACTATGACACCTAAAACTACTCTTGATAATGAGGTCCCAGCGATTATAAAGAAAACGGAGGACAATGTAGTACCCTACGAAAAACTTAAACAGAATGATGGACGTTTCACGTAAGATTTAATTTAGTGGTATATTTTCATTTACTCTGTTAGTTATTTATAAAACGAATGTATTCGATGTTAGTTACATAACCTGAAGATATAATATATTTTTTTTTTGAAACATTTAAATTTGCTGTTCAGAATTAAAAATGTAAATCCAAATATAAATAGTAAATACCAGTACTATAAGGAATTATCTTGGTAAGAAAAAGAAGTACAGTGATATCGTGCTGTTGATCACATTGAGAGAGCTATTCCTTTCAACACTTTGAATTGTTTACAATAAAACATTCTGTTTGAAAGCACTTTTTATTGGTATCTATCATATAAGTTACAGAGCACCTCTGATATTATGCAATTAAAATAAAATATGTAGTAATATGTAGTAAGTAAATATTTATTGATCTATGACTTCAATATAAAATTTAATTATTACATTTAAAATTTTTATCTTTAGGAAAATACTCACACTTCTGAAAAACAGGAGACAAAGAGAAAGATGTGGAAAAATATTATTAGAAGGAAAACGTCTAATAAATGATGCAATAGATGCTGGAATGCAGTTGAAAACTATATATTTTAGTAGAGAAGAAGATCTAAAGGATATAAGATTGAATAATCCTAAGGAAGTTGAAGTGCTGAAAGTACTTTATAAAACTTTAAAAGTGTGGTCAGATTTAAAGACTTGTCCTGGTGTGATGGGTAATTTAATTCTTATTTCTTTAATATATTTGTTATGAATTAGAAAATGCATTTACATGTGAGTACCTTGTTTAATTACTTAAAGCAATGTTCCTTAAATGAAGTTTCCAATACTTTTCAGATGTTTTCAAAGTTGGTAACTTTGAATATGGCTGATATTTTCTTTATTGTATAGCAATTTCATTCAGATGAAACTAATAATTCTGTGCTATACGAAAAATAAATCATCATCTATAGCCTCTAGATAATTTGCGGAACTCCAAAAGTGAGATGTCTCATTAAATCTGCTTACTTAATTTTGCTTCTAATAATTTTAATGAAGCTTTAATATTAATATATATTTCTTCAGGTGCTTGAAATTGTAATTTAAGATGAAATAATGTAGATCTATTTTTGTAATGCAGAGCATTCACACACACACACACACAAAAAAATAATGTAAAACTTTTATTTTTGTTTCTTTTGTAAAAATGTCATTTTAAATGAGGTAATTTCCTGCAGCATAAATTTCGATGATCGTCTAATGCAAAGAGAATGTTGATTGTTAATTTAAATTATATATATCTTTTAATTTTAAGTGCTGAAATGACTTATTTGTGCTGTCAAACTAATATGCATTAAATATGTATTAGTTTAAGGAGAACATCATATTTTTCTGTTGCTTAGCAGTATTGTGTTTTTTTATTTTATACTACATAAAAGTTTTAACTATATGTCCTTTTAAATGAAAATTTAAAAAATTCATAAATCAAATTTGAATGAATGAAATGTCTTTATTAATTCGAAGTTTTATCTTTGGTCTCTAAAAGAGAACTATGCTGTAAGTTATGAGAGAATAGAGGGAAAACATCTGCAAATGTTTTTTCCGTTGTTTATTCAAATAGACTTTAACTGATAAACAAGCTTGTTTGACCTATTTATAAATCTTGTAAGCTTTTCCACAATGTATATGTGTAAAATTCATATATATATACAGGGTGTCCAGAATTAAACATCCGTACTTTAAAGTTGTCTACAGTTCAAAACTATTGTTCAGAAAGTTATGAAATTTTGTGTAGGACGTATTGAAGGGATGGGAATTTGTTTGAGCGAATAAAAAAATTGTTCAAAATTTCACCACCAGAGGGCATTTTTGATGAATTACACATTTAGCCAACATTTACTAAAGTTAAAAAAATTTATTACAACAAGACATGTTCAACATGACGGCCATCATTTTCAGTTACCATTTGAAATCGTAAGATAGCATGTTCTACAGTTGACTGCAGTGTATCCGGGGAAATTGCTGAGAACAGGTTGTGAAATGCTGTTTTTCATATGAGGTATAGTTCTTGGTTTATCAAGACTGACTAGATGTTTCACATGTCCCCAAAAGCCAAAAGTTGCATGGGTTGGGAAAACAATGTCTGGGGAAAAAAATTGTCAAAACAATTTTACTAACAAAGCTCGATCTGGTAATCGTAACGATGACATTCTGATTAGCAATAGCAAGCACACTCAAAACAAAATCTCCATGAAAGTTTCTTGGTTATATAACAGCTTCTGCTCTACATCAACAAAAATTAATTTGCATATTTGTTTCTTCATCGTTCCTTCAAATCTTTTGTCTTAAAATTAATTAACGAACAAGTTTTCGATCGACTTTGCAATCACTTTAAAGATGGTAAAATTTAATGAGTATCAGTTATTGTGTTAGGGTG
Source organism: Dolomedes plantarius (assembly GCA_907164885.2). Lineage (NCBI taxonomy): Eukaryota > Metazoa > Arthropoda > Arachnida > Araneae > Dolomedidae > Dolomedes > Dolomedes plantarius. Next base: position 36,652,292 of record OU015493.1, read on the forward strand.
ACCTATGGATAAAAAGATGGTGAAATCTTAAGTAAAGAACCAGTTGAAAATGTGTAATTCATCAAAAAACCGCCCTCCGGTGGTGAAATTTTGAACTATATTTTTATTCGCTCAAACAAATTCCCATCTCTTCAATATGTCCTACACAAAATTTCATGACTTTTTGAACAATAGTTTCGACTGTAGACAACTTTAAAGTAGGGACGTTTAATTCTCAACACCCTGTGTATATTCTAGCTGAAAACCCGCACTTTGCTACAGAGTACATTCAAATTAAATTCAGTGGTCAATGTATGCAATTATATCTATATATATAAAACAGTTCCGTAACTCACTCACTGACTGACATACAACGCACAGACCAAACCGCTGGACCTAGAGGGCTGAAATTTTGCATGGTGATTCTTCTTATAGTGTAGGGGTGCACTAAGAAAGATTTTTGAAAGATTCTTCTTAGATTTTTTTAAATTAAATTTTTAAGCTGTTTTAGTAACTTTTTTTAAGTTTGCATTTAAAATAATAATTTGAGGGGTATAAAATTTATATCATGAGAAAGATCATAAAAATTCCTTTAAAATGAAATCTTTTTCAAATCTACCTCAATTTTCTGATTTTTAGTGAAATTTTCAAGATCAATTTTTAGGATTTTATTTATTAAATGTCGATCACGTGATTTCTTTATCTGGTACTTTAAATAAATTTATCGTCACGTGCATAATGATGAAATAGACAAAAAAAAATTTTTTTTCTTGCTAATGCGGCAGACGATTGGACATTATCCAAAAAAAATATTAAAATACAGTAAAAGATATGTTCCTTAAACTGTACTATATTAGCTGTACTATGTTCTTTAGTATGTGTTATTAGATTTAATTTGAATATTTTCTTCTACATTATTTTGTCTATAAAAATATCTCTTATGATTTTTTTTATAAATATATTTTTTTGGTTTTTTTACATTAATTGTGTACATTGATCATCATATTTATTATTATAACCATTTATTAAACAAAATATTTATATTTATTTTTTTGGCATTAATTGCTGTTGTATTTAATTTGAATGTACTCCGTAGCAAAGTGCGGGTTTTCAGCTAGTATATATATACACTCATGGACAAAAAAATTAGCACACCAAGAAATAATTGCGGGATCGTAACGAAACTTGCAATGAAGGTACATGTCAGGGAGATATGCAAATGATTAGAAATGCAGCGTGATTGCGCATTACGTATAGCCGGTAGAGGGCGTTGAACATCGTACTCTGTGGAGTATAAAACAGGTAACCAAAGCTTGTTTGAGTGTGCTGAATCATTTACAAAGGAAGAGCTGAGATAGACATGCCATTACGCCGTGTTCGAAGACAATATAAGGAGTTGTTGCAGTTTGAGAGGGGGAGAATCGTTGGGATGATGGAAGCTGGGTGGTCAGCTAGGCGAGTAGCTCATCAATTAGGCCGCTCTGATTGTGTTGTGAGGAGGTGTTGGGACCAGTGGACCCGAGAGATGTCATGTACACGAAGACCAGGCTCAGGACGCCCTCGACAGACCAGTCGTCGAGAAGACCGCCACATCGTAAGAAATGCACGCGTACAGCCAACTGCTTCATCAGCCGCCATCCAGGCATAGGTAGCACCTTCACTAGGGGCCTCTGTGTCTTCTCGAACCATACGAAGGCGCCTGGCTGAAGGACAGTTAGTATCGCGGCGCCCATTATGTGTGCTGCCCTTGACGCCCACCCATCGACGCCTCCGTTTGGAGTTTTGCCGCGCACGAGGAAACTGGACTGCAGCGGAATGGAACCAGGTCGTCTTTAGTGACGAATCCAGATTCAATCTCGGCAGTGATGACAATCGTGTTCGTGTGTGGAGAGCCCGTGGTGAACGCTTCAATCCTGCCTTTGCTGTACAGCGACACATCGCTCCCACAGCTGGTGTGATGGTATGGGGGGCCATTGCGTACAATACACGGTCACCCCTAGTATTGTTCCGTGGCACCATGACTGCCCAGCGGTATGTTCATGAAATCCTGCAACCACATGTGTTGCCACTCATGCAACGGCTCCGAGGAGCCATTTTTCAACAAGACAATGCTCGGCCTCATACGGCAAGGGTGTCACAAGACTGTCTCCACACTGTTACTACCCTTCCTTGGCCTGCCCGATCCCCAGATTTGTCTCCGAGTTGGGCATCCCACGAGTTTGAACGAACTAGAGGCAAGGTTACAGCAAATATGGAATGAAATGTCTCAAGACATCATACAGAACTTGTATGACTCAATGCCCGATCGTATCGCATCGTGCATTCGCGCTAGAGGGGGTCCAATGGAGTATTAACTCCTCCATTCTTTTGCCTTTTTCTCTGAAATAAATTATCCTTTTTCTTTGATTTTCTTATCATTTACTTATATCAAAGTAGTCATTACGTATGTAAAATTTCGTTTCATTTTGACGACTCCTACTTGGTGCGCTAATTTTTTTGTCCATGAGTGTATATTTGGCATCAATTGCGTACATTGATCGTTGCATTTAATTTGAATGTACTCCATAGTGAAGCACGGGTATTCAGCTAGTTAATCATATTTTAATTTCCACTTAAGAATCAATACTCTTAATTTGTTTTTCTTGGTATCTTCTTTTATATTTATAATATTCAGTATTTTAGAGTTGAATAAAAAATTGTTTATTTGTTGTTTCAGCCGTATTCAAAAGGCCAAGTGCTGAAGATATAAATGTTTTGTCACAGCCTACAATACCAGTTACTATTTTGTGTGACAATATTAGAGAACCTGGAAATTTGGGATCAATAATCAGAAATGCAGCTGCTGCAGGATGTGAAAATGTTCTGTTAACTAAAGGTAATAATGGGATATTCACAAAAATATCAGCTTACTTTATTGAACATTTGTTATATTATAATAAGTATGTGTTCTTTTTTTTTTTGTAACCACAGAAGTATTCTAGAACCCTTTCTAGAAATAATCAAAAATGAAAAAAAAGCTAGATGCTTCCTACCGAAAACACATCAAGTAGGGGGAAATATAGAGCTAAAGCTTTTTTTAAAACATTTTTTTTTGTGCATTCAATTTTCTATTCATAAGAAAGCATATCGTATTTTCAGTTATTTATATTTAAATTGTTTCTATGAAAATTCTTTTATTTATTTAATACAACTCATATTTTTATTTTAAATAAAAAATGTTATTATTTCTCTCATCAAGAGGTTACATTTATGCTAAATTTGCTCAAGTAAGTTGAAGATCGTTAAAATGGTAGATAATACAGCTCTGATTTAATTTTCTTTCTTTATAGATTTAGGTAGACCTGAGTTACCAATCTTTATATCATGTTTCTTGCAAAATCAGTCGATTCATTGAAACATAATTCAGTTTTGTAACACTAAATGTTAAGAGGTCTGACCCATTTATTCTAAGTTATCAGTGCTAAATGCATCTTTTTGATAAAATGATTATCTTAAAATTCTGTTTTTTTTTTCTGTCATTATTTTATATTGAAGTAATACTTTTTAAATTACATAATAAATGTGATATTTTTACTAAAGATAATACTTGCATTTCTCAATACTTTGCTTATTTAAAAATATTTTTTTTTATTTGAGAAACAGTTGAATGTAGCAAGAATATTTTAACAAAATACTTTAAAATTATTTTAAGATGAGTATATAACAGTAAGGTGAATAAAAAAATTAAAGAGGAAATAAATTATTTTGTTTGCTTATTCACACTTTCACAAAAAATAATGACTCTTTTACTACATAACAATCTTAATTTAATGGAAAAATTGATCACCACATAGATGCATTTTAATATGACCCTCCCCCAGCTCAAAAAAAAAATCATAAACAGCATATTTTAGAGTTTCTGTAGGTCAGGGGTGTCAAACTCGTGGCCCGGCCAATATCTTGGCACACAATAATATATAATAAAATAACCGACGCAGAATTATAATAAGATAGGAAGAATTTCTAAATGTATTTTAATGATACTCTTTTTTTGCTATTATTAAACAAAATGCATATATTTATGTTGAATCTACTGTAATTAGGTAAATAAACCTACGTTTCTATTAATATTTATTTTTTTTGCGGCCCACCTATAGTTAAACCTTGTTTGTTTGGCCCAAGGTAGCCTTTGAGTTTGATACCCCTGCTGTAGGTGATTCCATAGATGATTTCTTTAAAACTGTGGAAAAAAGCCCTGCTTTTGTCCCAATCTCATAAATGCCTATTTGTTTCTTTCCATTAAAAAAAAATTAAATATGTATCTGTTTGAGAGATATTTTGAGAAAATGCTAAAATAAGGCAGATTTATTTAGCTTATTGCATAAAATTGGTATAATACATAGAAATACATCTTTTGTTAGCCGTGCAGTAGTTTTTCTATCTAGTAAAAAGCATAAAAAAATGTTTTAAGCAATAAATCTGTTTCCATTTGAATTTATTTTATACTCTAGAGTAATATTTGTTATTGAGCATTTCAAGTTTGTAATTCTACTTGGAAGTTTTTTTTATGTTAGTTTAATAGGAAAACATTGGTATATTACGTAACAGAATGAACTTTAATTTTAATACATGATCTAGTTAGAGATGTGATATGCAAATCTAGCATATCTCCAATTTTGTAATATATATATATATATATATATATACATTTATTTAATATCCTTTATACACATAAATTGAATTTTTTTTTGTAATCAAGCATTTACATGAAAAAAGGTGAAACAATATCTTTATTTTAATAAACTATTCAGTGAATTATCTACCTTTAAAGCTCTTTCATTTTTAGTTCAATATCTGCATCGAAACTCTGTATATGTTAATGTATGCAATCTGAATGTTGAATAATAGATGCTCTGGATATATTTCGTTAACTTTTAATTAAGTTTAACTTGAAGTTTTTAATTTTCTGTCATTCTCAGTCTCATAAATTAATAACTTTCTTAGTATTATTATATGATACATTAATATTTTACATAATTTTTGTTGTGTTATTTAGGTTTGTATACTATTTTAACTATCATATTTTATATTATTGAAGTAATGATAGGTTACTGCAGCTTTATTTTATAATTATGAAGAATTTAATTACTTTAACAACTAACATTTAAGAGATTTTTAGTGAAGTGTTTATCTTTGTTTTATTAATGACTGTCTTTAACATGTGATTCGTTTAATTTTTTAGGTTGTGTTGATCCTTGGGAATTGAAAGTTTTACGTGCTGGATGTGGTGGTCATTTCCGCATTCCAATAGTGAACGATATTGACTGGAGTCAAATTTCTAATTACATACCAAGTTCTGCAACCATATTTGTAGCTGATAACACACCTTACGTTGAAGAAGTTAATTTCAATTCAGATATCATATATTTTGATGAGCCTAGTGAAGAGGAGACTGAGGAGACAACTAGGTATATTACTCATAATGAACATGATCAACCAATACTTGTTGATGAATCTTTCAGTTCAAAGAGTGAATTAGAAAAGTTTGAAAGTACTCCACTTCCATGTTATCTTTATTCTCATGTGAAATACCCAAAGAAAAATATTGTTTTATATGTTGGGGGTGAAACTAATGGTGTCGACCCCAAAATTGTCAAGTTAGCCTGTGAGTATGGTGGAAAAAAAATTAAAATACCAATGGAAAATGGTATGGAAAGCCTTAATTCTGCATTTGCTCTGACTGTTATTTTGTATGAAATTAAACGTCGTTTTTCTCAGGCTTATATTGCGAAATAAAAGTTTTAATTAAAATTTAGTGTCCTGTTCGTATTTTATTTGATAATTTTTTACATTGATAATTGCATTGGCTATTTTGTTTACCATGTGTTCTCGTATCTGCAAATTTTTCCCGAAGCAATCATCCATAGGTTAAACGTGATTAATGCTCCGTGGGAGTGACTGATTATATATATGGTATGCGTTTTCTACTTTCTAGTAAGATCAGAGCAAAGCAGTTCGATGGAACATACGAGCTGATGTTCCGCAGTTACCGATGAGCATATAATTTATGTCAAAGGCACCAAATCTTGTCTCCACTTTTAAATGATTTTAAATAAAAGGAGTTAAATGCTCATTTGCCTGGTCTTCATTTTCCATTCTCACCTGAACTTTGTTACACTCTTTTTTTTTTTAGAGGAAGGAAGTTACGCCTCATGTAACTATAATTTTTTTTCTAAAAGTCTTTTTAGTTATTGCAAGCACTTTAATTTCTTCTTTTAGCAGGATGTTTTATCAAGTACTTTTGTAGAAATTCTATGGATTATAGGAACTCAATAAGAAAAAAAAGAAAAAGTGTCATTTAAATGCAGTGTTAGGATGTACACATTTAACATTCTTGAAAAAGCTAGAATTTAGTACTATAGTATAGAACTGAAACTTTGATTATTAGACACCCATGATTTAATGGGTCATAGTTTTGAAGACCCCTAATTTAGATGCATTATTCTGTACGATCTTTTGCGTATATATGATGCCATGATTTATGAAAGAAGTATTTTGTTAAAAACCTCCAGTCACTACTAAAAAGTTTTCAACTGTTTAGGTGAATTAGAGTATTATTAAGTAAAGATAGCCTTTATTATGGGTATTTTAAAACTTTATTCTAGTTGATATTAGTTATTATCTGTATAAATTTTGTTGTAAAATTTATTAAACTGTTATGTTTGTTGTAAACTAATTAAGGAGTAACAATTTTTCTCAACTGAAACATATGATTAGTGAACTGAAATGTAATTTTAATTAAGTCCTATAGAAAAGTGAACAGCTATAAAAAAAATAAAGAAATGATACAGAATACTTAAATTTCTATGAATATTTTATTTTATGTACAGACAAGCAAAAGTTCTTTTAAATATAGTCCCCATGATGAACCAAGTCCCATGGACTAGTCCAAATGTTACAACCTTGCATATCATTTTGAACAATATGACGAAATGAAAATGGGTTAATGTTCTTTTTATGCAATTCATCAGCCTCTTTTTCTAGTCTTTCAAGGATTTCTTGACTAATAGGCATGGCATCAAAAGGCATTTTTTTGGCAACCTGAAACAAAAACTTACATGTCAGTCACAAATGAGTAAATTTTCAAATAATAATCTCTTTTCTTTTGTTTATTGATGATTTTATATCTTAAACTAAATAGATGCTAATATTTATGATTGTGTCAAAAGCCAGTTTTTCAATCTAACAGGCATTTCATTTTTTACAGAAAGCCATAGAGCAAGTATAACTAAAACACATGAGGCAACTGATAATTATTCAGTGCATCAAATCAGTTTTAAGTTCTCAAATAGTTGCAAAATAATTTGTCATAAATGTGATACTATCTACATTTAACATAGTCATAAAAGATTAACAACTGAACTAATAAAATCAAATGGACAGTAAAGCGGAAAAACTGCAACAAAATAATAGTCTTTTCAAAGGACAATTCAGTAAGAATTTTAAAATTAATTAAATAACTCTTTCCATAATATTTATTTTGAGAATAAAGATGTCACTTCTCAGTGTTAGAAAAGAAATATTTTATGATTTGGCTAACTTAATAATGAATGGTTTCAGCATGAATCCTCAGAACAAGCAGATAATATTCATTCTTTAAGGCTAGTCAATTTTGCACGATATTCTAGAAAAGCAACTACACATGAATTTAATGCTAAAGGAAATTGGACTCCCACAAACCATACATATTTACCATCAAAACGTCCAAAGAATTTAATGCCCCTGCAAGAGTAAGGGTATATTTTTAAAACTTTAGGTTTTTTTTTTTTTTTTTTTTTGTAGTAAGCAAAGGTGAAATATGAAGTTATATTCATAATGTAAAAGTACTGACAAAAAAACTATGATTCAGGATTCACCAACTATTATCTTATTAAAAATTATAGTAAAAAATAACCACTTCATAAACAATAATCGAATAAATACAAAATTTTGAGATTTGCTACTTTTTAAAATTTTAATGCTTTTTACTGGAAATCTCTATAGAAATGAAAAAAATATACAGTGGAATCTCGATCGATCGTTTTCGGATCCATCCTTTTTCCGTATGTGTCGTTCATTTTATCCAGTCCCAAAGATCATATTGCTTTGCTATGTTTCCGCATCTATCGTTCATTTCAATCGGTCCCTTGAAAAACGATAGAGCGAGATTCCACTGTATTTGTATTTCTATTAACAATAGAAGAAAAATTCATTCTGCAAAGATAAAAATTCCTTACTTTTACATACTTATAAAGCCTATGTCCAATAGTTAGCATAAACATTTGTGTTGAAAAAAGACCCAGATGGGGGAGTTGGGCTACAGTGCTAAGGTAAAAAAAGGGATCTTTATAGAGGTTGATAAAAGTAGGGTATGTTAGTCTGGAAAAAGTAAAACTTTCAACACAATTCTGAAAATTAAGGGGTTTTAAAGGCCTACAGGAATCATGTTAAAGTATTTTATAACAGCTTAATATGAAATGAAATATAAAAATTGTATAATAATACACATTTTTTTCATTGCAAATTCATCATATTTCTTAAGGAAAAAAGTCCTTATGCCTAAACAACTGAACTAATAAAATCAAACAGAGGCCTAATACAGAGGCTGTTCACACATTTTTTAGACGATGTATATTGTATTCACAAAACTAAATTACATAAAATTCTTGTGTTTTAAATGAATTTTGAATAAAAACAAAACTTTCAAGACGCAGACGATAATTTTGACTTTTAAAAACATAGTACAATTGCAATTATTTCTTTTGCAGCAAACGATTTTTTTTTTACCGCTCACCAAAATCATCTAAAAAATGTGCAAACAGCCTCTGTACATCTTTAACATAGAGGAAGCATTTTTGTTTTCAGAGATTGCAAAGGTAAAATCAACCAGAAAAAAAGATAATATATCCTACTACTTTTAAAATCACTTATTACATACAAAATGTTCTCCAGAGTGAAACATGAATAGCTATTTTACCCTGTTTAAAAAAGGATAGACTTCTTGAAACTCTGCATTTCCACCAACTTCAATAACTATTCGACCAGCTTTAACAGGAGATGCATAATGATGTACATTGGGTTTTCCTCCTCCCATCCTTTTTCCAATGCCCTAGAAAAAAATTCATATTTACATCTGTAACAAAACTAATACAAAACATATTTAAAAAGTGTTGATGCAATTAAAAGAAGCTTGAAAGAAAAATGTGATGAAATAAATTAAACTCCATAACAATGTGTCTTTCAAACCAAGATGCAGCTGGACCAGACTACAGAACAAACTATTCAGTTATAAATGACAGTCATATGAAGAGAATCTTTGAGAGTTTTTACCTGTAGTTATCATTTCACAATGAATAGAAATGAATAAGTTTTACTTTTTCTACAGTAGTTATTAAGGAAAATATTTATACACATGTTCCCAATAACATGAAAACACAAATTTACTCATTTAATCTAGATTGAACAAAAGATTTGGAATTTTACTGTTAAATTTTTTAATATCCTTAAGTAATATGTAAAAAAACAGCTTCAGACTACAATTTTCATTTAAATCCCTACTTGTACAGGTCTCTTAAACAGAGCAAAGCACACAAACTGATTTCCAAAGACGTCTATCATAAAGTAATCATTTTATCCATTCGACTATTCCAGATATTTTATATTATCCAAGAAATGTTATAAAAATTATCAAGAATTTTCATTAGTCTTATAGAGGTCTCTTTAAAGTGCAATAAGAACATTCTCCTTCTTTATACCTGAGATAAATTCAGTCCTCTTTCTGAAAAATTTTTCTCTCATATAAAGTTTTGAAGCTCATCTAATTTTACTTCTCTCCTATATTCAAGATTGTCCGGAATACCGTAAAATCTTGAATATAATACACACTTTTTTTTCACATTTTAGTCTGCAAAAATGAGGGTGCGTATTATACTTGTGTACAAAAAAACATAGTTTTAAACATTGAATAAATGACAAACAATAAATGAGCTATATTCTAGTGAAAGTGATTAAGACTGATAACTTCACAGTATTGTTTGTTTTGAATCAAAAGTTTTAAGTTTTTTTCTACTGAATTTGACGTTTTTGTTTATTTTTATTACAAATTTTATTTATGCTAATAAATATTTGTGTAATTTTTAAATAAAATATTGAAAAGTTATGGGTGCATATTATAGTTGAATTGTAACTTTTTCTGAAAATTCCGCGAAAAATCAAGCATGCATATTATACACGTGTTTGTATTATAGTCAAGATTTTACAGTAATCAGGGTGTCTACTACTTTTGAGCAAGTCAATTTCATGACTTTTCATGACATTTCATGACTTTAAAAATAAAATTTCATGACCATTGAAGTACATACTAGTTTAAACGAAATTAGTCCCCCCCCCCCCCCCCCCCCCCCCGGCTCGTCTTTAAACAATATTCACCTTATTATTTAAGTTCTTATCAGGAAAACCTTATTTTTAAAAAGTTGGGATTACAACCATGCAATACTTACTGTTATAAAAATTCCAGATATGATTGTGACTCAAACACCCATGGAAATTATTGATGCAATGTAAAACACCTTGAAAGTGAATGATGCAAAAATTAATCATTCTCATACTTGTTACAGTTACTACAGAAACCCCATTAAAGTAAATAATATTTAAATAACAATTTTTCATTAATTCTACACTGATACAATTGTAAAATAGCTGTATCAATGTTTAATTTGAGTTAATTTTTGCTTAAATTGAGGAACTTTCCTAAATTGCTCTGAAAACATCAAGATGAAGAACAACTCAAACTGGACTGAGCCTCCCCGATATTTCACTATTTTTTAACTAAAAACAATATAAAATTTACTAAAATTACATAATATTTAACATTAATATTTAATAATAATATTAAGAAATTATAAAATTTAATATTATATAATCTAAAAGTCCATGCACAATCTTGTGTAATACATTTCAGTAAATTTATAAAACAATTCGGAGCAAAAAAATTTAAATTAAGACAGTAAATAAAAATTTTAAAAATTTGAATTTTTATTCAAAAACTAAATTTTGAATAAGTATGCAGTTTTTAAAAATTTTACATTTAAATATGTACTTTTATTTCGATGTTAAAATGCAATACAGGAAACTCCGGAATTTCGCGCGGGGGGGGGGGGGATCCTGCCCGTCGAGCTTCCCCCCCCGTACAGCCCCCGTACGTTGTTACGTACAGCAATTTATTAGCATTAGCACCTACAATCAACTTTTTAGGATGTAAGACTTTGGAATAATAAATAATGTAACAATCATTGTTAATAATAAATGTAGTCTTTTTGGCATGCTAACAATATTTCAAATTCAAAATTCACTACAACTTATACTTTACATCTACATTTTTATACTCATGCTCCATTCAACATTTCTATATGCAAATTCAAAGCTTTAAATTGCTTTAAAGGACAAAATATATATATATATATATATATACTGAAGAGCCAAAAAAAATTGGTACAGGCAAGCGTATGCAAATAATGGAGATATGCAACCAATCAGTGTAACACAATGTGGTCGGCAACATCTATATAAGACAATAGTTGTCTGGCAAAGCTGTTAGATTGGTTTCTGCTACTACAATAGCAGGTTGTCACTATTTAGATGACTTTGAATGTGGCGTTATAGTCGGCGCATGAGAGATGGGACGTACCATCTCCGAGGTAGCGATGCAATTTGGATTTTTGCACATGACCATTTTACGAGTGTACTGTGAATATCAGGTATCAGTTAAAACATAAAATCTTTGACAGCGGTGCGGCCGGAAAAAGACCTTGAAAGAACTGGATCTTCGACGACAGACGAGAATCTTTAAACAAGATAGATGTGCAACACTTCCTAAAACTGCTGTGGATTTCAGTGCTGGGGCATCAACAAGTGTCAGTGTGTGAACTGTTCAACGGACTGCCATTGATATGGGCTTTTGGAGGTGCAGGCACACTCACGTACCATTGTTGACTGAACAGCACAAAGCTTTACGCCTCGCCTGGGCAAGCCAAACCCTTCATTGGACTATTGAGGACCGGAGACATGTTGCCTGGTCTGACGAGTCTCGGTTCCCAATTATATCGGATGGATGGATGTGTATGGGTATGGAGACAGCCTCATGAATCCATGGAATGTACATGTCAACAGGGAACTGTTCAAGCTGATAGAGATTCTGTGATGTTATGGAGCATTTGCAGTTGGCATGATATGGGATGCCTGATACGTTTAGAGACTACTCTGACGGGTACATAAATATCCTGTCAGATCAGCCACACCCATTGATGTCCATTGTGCATTCCAACGGACTTGGACAATTCTAGCAGAATAATATGACACCCCACATGGCGAGAGTTGCTACTCAGTGGCTCCAGGATCACTCTTCTGACTTTGGACACTTCCATTGGCCACCAAAATCCCCAGGCATGAACCTTATTGAGTATATCTGGAATGCCTTGCAATGTGCTGTTCAGAAGAGATCTTCAACCCCTTGCACTCCTATGGATTTATGGACTGCCCTGCAGGATTCATGGTATGAATTGCCTTCAGGATACCTTCAGACATTAGTTGAGTCCATGCCATACCATGTTGCAGCACTTATACGTGCTTGTGGGGGGTCCTATATGATATTAGGCAGGTGTACCAGTTTTCCCGGCTCTTCAGTATATATATATATATAGTCCTTTAAGGCAATTTAAAGCTTTTTATTATTATTATTATTATAAATATTAAATGTTCTAAACCAGGGGTGTCAAACCTTTTAGCTTCCTTGGGTCACATTGAAAGAATACGAATTATCTTGGGCCACACAAAAAATGCCTAACTTTAAAAATGATTGATGAGTAAAAAAAGTATAATGTATAGTTAACATACGTATTTATTTCATTATAAATTTTATTTGTAATTAAAATGATAACTATAGGAGACATAAAAATAATGTGATATTTGGCATTGAATTTGAGAAACTAAAGCTTCTGTATCTGGGTCAATTGAAGTGGTTGCAATTCTCAGGGAATTGTTAAGGTGTTCATCCAATAGTTCGGTTCTAATTTGACTCTTAGTGTGCTTCACTCTTAAAAACAGTTGTTCACAGATGTACGTGCTTCCAAACATTGATGATCAGAATAATGCATGACTATGCAGTGAGGGATATTTATCTCTGGGCAGGTATGATTTATTAGTACAAAAAAGAAACTTGATTGAATTTCTCTTTAAGTTGGATGTCAAATTACAACTCTATGCATTCCATTTGAAAATTTGCTAGCATTATATCTATATTGACTGTAAATAGAGTAGCAAAGATGCAAAACAATTGTGTTTTTTCCCAAAAGTCCAGACATCAATTTTTATATTCTTGTACTGAATCAGAAAGTAAGGCTGTGTATTTTATACCATTTTTAAATTATGCTTGGTCAGCATCTCAAAATTAATTTAATTGGGCTTGCCATAATTTGAATTTCATATGGAACGTATTTATGGTTTAAAACATTGGACTGATAAGTTGGTTTTTACACTGAAGATGGGTGTTTGAGTCATTTAAATGGGCATTCAAATCTATCAAAACCTGCTAAATCTGCATGCCAGTTATCATCAAATTCTGGCACAGGTTATTTTTCAATGTCATAAACAATTAAATTTCATGAAGTAGGCTATAAAACCTTTTTAAGACTTTTTAATATTTTCTCCACTGAGGCACCTTATTTCTTTAAAGTATACGATATTGCCATATTCAGCATCCAAGCTTTTAAGAAATTCCTGAAATTGGCGATGATTCAATCCCCGACCGTTCATAAAATTCACAGTTTTAACGACGATTTGCATGACATGGTCCATTTTTAATGCCTTTTCCGCATAAATTTTCCTTGTGTATTATGTAATGATACTTCATCAAACAAGAATTTTCAATAGCAATGGCATCATCTTCTATTAATCTTACAAGTCCCTCTTTTTTGCCTATCATAGCTGGGGCACCATCTGTAAGTATAGCAGATATGTTGGCAAAAGTTAATGAGAATCCCATTTCGTGTCTAGGCCAGATATGGGCACGTTAAATCAGTAGATCGGAAAACCCTTCTATGAGGTCAGTGGGTGAAGAAGGCACGATCCCACCAGATGTCGCCCCTGGGGTTGCTAGGTCAAAATTGTGGTGGCACCTAGTAAAGTCAGACTCCGACCCTTGTGGTGCTATTATAAACCGGAGCCGCACTACTCAGCCTGAATCCTATATGGACCTGGTCTGGGACTTCCGGCTAGGAGGCATTAGGAACAACAATGAGAATCATGCCAATATTTTCTTCACTGCTTCATATAAATTCTCATGGTGGTTGTGTCTTTTAACAGTACTAAAGAAGTCATTTCTTTAGTTACAATAAACTCGTCATTTATAATCTAATAAAAAGGCAAATTGAGCCATGTCAGTAGTGTCAGTACTTTCATCTGTCTACAAAGAATAAAGCTTAAAACTACATTTTACTTTTTAAATCGAGGCAGGCTATTAATATTTATTTTCGCTTTGAGCTCTCTCTCTTTGGGCCACACTAATACTTGCTTTGGGCCATATGCGGCCCGTGGGTTAGACACTCCTGTTCTAAACCATGGGCAATATTTAATCCTGATATTTGTGGTAAGGGTGCTTTTGTGGCAACCAAGGAGCTAGGATGTACTAGGTAAAGCAGCTATTACTGCCCCCTACCCTCAAAGCCCTTCTACATCTTATTCAAGATGTAGAAAAATGCTAAGTGAGCAGATAAAGGTCTGAAAAAGTTACACAAATTACATTTTGCACGGAGAAACTAATAAACAAAATTCACCTATCAAATACATAACGGTCAAATGTATAAATTAGTCTGAAATGGAAATCTAAATCTACATTTTACAGTCAAATACTCAAGAGGAAAATTTTTTAGTTTCTACAAATTTTACTTTTCAGGTTTCATAATATATTCATTCATCATCAAATCAAGTAGAAAAGTCAGGGAAAAGCTTACTAGCCCAGAAAAGCTCTTTTTGAGGCTTTCTTAAACCAATGTAGAAGAAATTTTTTTTATGTAGTTAAGTAAAAGAACAGCCATTGATGTTTCCTCAAAACATTGTTAACAATTAGTCAAAAGGAAATAATATAGTTACTACAAACACACAGAATAAATTAATTTTATCTGAATCATTTATGCTCAGAAATACAAATAACATAGACACATATAAAAAATCAACTAACTTTTTTAGTAATAGGTTTCCATAATGGATCCACACGCCAGATGGCAAACATTCGCTTCTTATCCATTTCTCTGTTTACTGTGTGAGCAATTATATCAGTATGTTGATATTTAAGGTAACCAGCACTAAGAGCCTATAAGAGAAATAATAAAATAAATAAAGAAGCCCCCAAAGAAACAGTGCATTACTTTTTTTTCACATCACTACATAATAGAAAGATAGCACATTTTAAAATTGTCAAATGATAAATGTTATAGTTAGTACAAGTTTGAAAATAAGTCACTTATTGCATCTCCTTGGAGTTTGATTTTTAATTCAAAACTTCCCAAGTAAACCAACTATCTTTCATATTGATTTTAGATTTGCTTACAACTGCTTTTATACTATTCCAAGATAAAAAATTTCATGCAATTAGTGCTCTAAGAAAGAAAATACAATATTTTTCAATAAATTAAAAATATTCAAAGGTATAGAATAAATACACAAAAAATTTATTAACCCATAAACTGTTTAATACATCTTGTGGCCCAATACTGTATTGATATGTATAAATGAATGAGGGATATTGTACTTATGTTAACATTATATGGAAATTTTTTTGCATTTATTTCATGTTCTAGTTCTTCACATGCATCAAACACTAACTTTTATCCAAAAGATAAATGAACATATTTAAGATCGCTCTTCCGCTCTATTATTTTAGTCTTAAATAATACCCAATTCAACTAAAATAAAAAATCTTGAATGCAGAATTACAAAATCAATATGTCAGATGCAGTTACATTTTAAAAAATTACAATAAATACAAAGGCTTAGTAACTAGAGGTGAAATATGTTTTTTAAATTTAACATTTTGATTTATCTATCAGAATTTTTAAATATCATATACTGAATCAAAAATTTTTAGGAGACTTCATAACTGTTTTACACTCTATCCGTGATATCACTGAAGCAAAGAGAGGTTTCCAGACACAAGATGTAAAGAAACTTCATTTTATATTCATGTAACACAGGATTTTTGGATTTTCTTACAGTTATTTCATCAGTATCTGCTCTGAAATTATAGTCTTGATCAATTCCATCATAAATAAGGATGCTCAACTTCCCCTACTTAAATATCAATTTTAATGGTTACTATTATCTATTAGAAAGGATACTAGCTTCCCAAGGATTTCAAAAAAGGTAGAGAAATCTTTACAGAAAATATTTTATTAGCCTTTTCCCACAAAATAATGTTTAGCTGACTTCTTGAATACAAAGTTTGTAGTATATAGCTCATTTACTTTTTTTCATATGAATGTCAACATTTTGCAACACAATATCATACACTACAGCAGAGTAATGAAATCTTTTCTAACTGAAATACATATTATGATTTTTAAATTTGGAGACCAATATTAGTTACATAAACACATTTAAATCTCTTTTAAAACATATTTGTTATTTTGAAAAATAACTAAGTTTATGGAAGTTGAAATAATTGTAAACTTTATTTTTTGTTATAACTGCCCAAACGACGATACTATGACAATTAATCAATGATTTTAATTTAGATACCAGTGCAGATTTTTTAATAAAATGCACTGAAACTCTTTATATTAATGTTAAGCAGTTTTAAAGTAAAAAAATTACAATTCCATGCATGAATTATAAAAAACTTGAATGAAATTCTCTAAAGACATAAATAACCACTTTTTATCATAGAAAATACACTACATAACCACCTGACAGTAGTGATATGGGGTAAAAAGAAAAGATGTTGCTAAATGGCATAACAAAAAATAACATCAGTAAACACTAACTGAAAAGAAAAAATGATGACAGAACAATGTGCGGAAGATAAATAGAAAAATGAAGAGTACAGATGAGTAATTAATATACACAGAGATAAAAATAGTAAAAGAAATAAAAGTAGGTACAAGAGAAGAATATAGATAAAAATGATAATGGACATAAAGTCCCATAAATTTTTTTTAAAATCTGGGCCATAATTACCCAACAATTTTTTAGTTTAGGAATAAAATTTATGAACCTTAAAACTTACTATGATTCCATATTGTTTGTAAAAAAGCTGATTGTTAACTCGCTCAGGTCCTCTAAGATCTATTGTATGAGATTTACGAAGAAGTGGTGGTTTATTATTTATGTAATAAAAGGGAATTCTTGGTATTTCAGGTAGATCTCGAACTTCTGGCATTTCAACATCTATAACAAGAGAAAACTTACTGAACTAAAAATTCAATGCCTTTAAATGTTGAAAGAACTATTGATAAATTTTTATTTATTAATACAGCTATATTTAACACTGTTATTAAACTAAAAAAAATTTCAAAAGTTAAAAGGGAATTTTATTCAAACTCAATTGTATACATGACACTTAATACTGACATGAATTTTAAAACTAGTCTTCGTCACAGATGTTTAAGCAATAGCAATTATAATAAAAAAATAATATTTCAGGTTACCAAATAATTAGAAATAAAAAATCAATAATTAGTTCAGAAATTTAGATGACACATAGTAGCTTTGAAAAGGAAATTTAGTTCGTATGTTTATGTACAGCTATTACTAAATAACAATAAAATTGTAGTTAAACTTATTACACTCATAATTAAAAAAATATATATATATCCAACATTATTAATTTAAAAACTACAATTGAATACAGAGGTTTTGTTGCTTTTAATGACCTACATAATTATAGAAAGATGTTCAAGTTGAATTACTGCATCTAATTTTTCATAAACTACAGGTAAATACACATGCAATTTTTTCAGTATAGTACTTACCCTTAAATCCTAAATAAATTACTATGCCGACCCCTGGGTAAAGGTCTTTTGTCCTTGGGTAAAAGACTATCAGGGGTAAAGTTAACTTTTACCCTTGAATCCTAAATAAATTTATTTTTAAAAGCTGGCTTTTTTTCTCAAAATTAATAACAAAACATTTTAAAGAATTTCAGAATTAGTCAATAGAAAATTTTACTCCAGACCCAATGCTTTACATCATTATTTACTGCATAGTAAATAAATTAAATGAGACCATAACAGATTAACCACATACGTTCACAATTTCACTAATAAGTCTTCTTTTTACTTCTCATACATTAATGAATTAAATTTGTGAATATGCCCATATATGGCATAATTTCTTTATAAAGTAATCTAAAAGTGACTTAGAATTTTCATAAATTAGAGGAGTAACAGAGTATTTGATAGAGATTTTGATATTTACCTCTAGAAAATTACTTTCCCATATATGCTAGCATCAGCATTAATACATTTTAAAATATCTCTAAAAGATTGGTTCATTAAAATTATGCAATTCCCTAATATTAAATAATCTGATCAATTAAATGCAAAACAGACTGAAAAGTATTAAGAAAACTTCAGCAACTTAATCATTCAATATATAATAGACCCCCCCCCCCCCCCAAAAAAAAAAAAAAAACTTTGAAGAATACAACAACATTAAGAGTTATATCATTTACCAATTTTTGCTTTTTTTCTTAGCTATTAAATAATAATAAAAAACCCTACTTAATATTGAAAAATATCGAAGTGACTTTTCTGATAATACATGAATATAGAAAACTAGAAAGTATAGAAACATGAATATAGAAAACTAGAAAAAGTGATTTTACCCCGAAATGTTGGAAGTCCCTTCTTAGTATATTTGATGGAATATGCTTCTGTTGGTCTATAACAGCGATTTTGACCTGAAATAGAAAAATAAATAATTCATTTAGTTCAATTTAATTTTTGTTTTGACAGAAAGGAAAAATTATGAAGTTTTTAAATATATTCAGTATTTTTAATGGACTCCTTGTTATTTAAGAAAGTTTGATGAAATTAAATCTAATTCTTTGTGAGAGGAATAGATTAAGTTTTGTATAATTCATAATAAATAAATTCATATTTTCCAAATATAAATTGCAATTTCTTGTGGACTTCCTGTTCTAACATTTCAAGAATTTAATAAATATAACATTTAGATTTTAAAAGTTTGAATAGAACATGCAATGGCTTATATTACTAGAAACATCTATTAACATAAAAAGTCTTTATAGTAACTTTCATAAAAACAGAGAGCAAAGCAGTGAAATTACTAGCTTCACAAAAATTCATATAAGAAAATTATATAAATTTCTTGTAAAAGGAGGTTATATAAAAATAGTTAAAAGTGTTATACATGAGCTCAGAAAACTGCTTTTAGAATAATATTGGATTGATTTTGCCTGAAACTGAAAAAATAAGCATACTATACATAAAATATCCATTATCCTGGTAAAAGAATATTATGATTTTCTGTTTTTATATGAGTTAAAGGCATGATTGATAACTTTAACAGCTTCAAAATGAAAGCATTGGAAAATTTTACATATAATATTTTTAAAAAATGGTTTTATAATTTTCCGTCTTCCATGTATTAAATTAAGATATATATAATAAAAATCTATTCAAAAGTACAGGGTGTCTTTTTTAAACATATATAAATGCAGAATAATATTTAATTTTGCACAGTCTAAAACTAAAGTGAGACTAAAATTAAGAAAATTATAAGAGGTGAAAAAAATACTGTATGCATTAAAACTAGCTATGCAAACTAACTATTTGATAAGTAGGGCCTAAAGTAGCCTTGTGGTGCCCCATTGGGCTTCAGACAGGGAATGTTTAGTTTGAATCCCGATGATGCCAATAAATACCGTTGTGTAAAGGCCGGGTATGAACACATTAAATTTTGTAAACCAGAAAGTCTTTCTATGAGGTCAAAGAGGATAGAAGAAGGTACGAGCCCACCTGATGTTGCACTTGGGGATACTCAGTCTAAATTGTAGTGACAGTCTATTCACCAGCTGGGATTCAATCTCAGAACATCTTAGTTGCAATGTCGGGCACCGTCTGGTACATTGAGCAATATTTAATAATTATAAAATACTTATATGAATTTCTTGCCCAGACTAAATAATAACCTTCTTATACTCAAATAAATTCAAACTGTTGATACTTAGGGTAGTTGTATATTCTAAAACTGTCCTACATTCAAACATCAACATGTCTATGAAAAAGTCCATTGGACATGACCTTGTGAGAGGGATCACTAATGCAATTATATACATGTTTAGCATACCCAGCAGTCATAGATCTATGTTTCACACTTGTTGCTGGCTCCTCAGCAAGGCATAGCCAACAAGAATGTCCAAGGGAAAAAAATTCCAAACGTAGAAATTCTCTAAATTTTTACTGATGACTGGCAACATGCAATTGCCCATCCCACGATGAGGAGATCTATTCTCAGTCACGAACTGCGGTACAAAATTTAGAGTACTTGAAGATGAAAAAAGTACAAGGAACACCCTCTTGGGACATGGGAGGTGTATTAGAAACATAGGACAAAACACACATACTCTTCAGGACTATATACATAAAAAAATTCTTCTCAAGATTCTCGAAAGAAACATCCAGATAAACCACCAAGGAATTTTACATCCATATATTCAACGGACAGATAATTTTGCATTTATTTAATTTTTTAAAAAATTCTACACTATCAAATAAAATTTAAAGTCCAACGTTAACACGTGGCGTCAACATACAGAAACTTACTATGCTATTACAAACTTATGCATCTCTAACGGAATCATCAACAACTATGAACCTTTGTTAAAGGTTATAACCGGCATGTACGCCCAAACTTGCGTTTTACATTGTTGAAATACAAACAACAATATAGTTATATAAATCATGTTGATCAGTCATGATGTACAGTCAGTAAAAATATCATCAGTCTAAAACATTATAAATAAATCGAAAATACATTTTAGAGCAGATAGATAACTGTTAGCTTAAAATAGTTGAAATAAACATGTTGCGAAAATAGAATTTATGGACAAAATATAGCAATAGACGGCAAAGAAAATATTTTACTAACAGTAAAGATGTGATTTTGGAAATGCAGTGCGAGAGAATATTTTAAAAATTCCGGCTTTTGATGCCATTATCCCACAGTTGTACTTCAAGATCAAAATACTTAATTTTACTGATGTTCAAGAAAGATGGTAAATAAAAGACAAAAACACACGCTGCCACCCAGCCCTTACAAATTTAAAATGAATAATCGCAAAAGCAATTCTTTGATATTCAATCAGCAATTTGCGATTATAGAACTTGAAAATAATTGCTACCATAAAAACTAAAACGGCATTGAATAAAGATTTAAGGCACAGTAATTTTTTGACAATGTAAAATAATATTTAAAGTGATAGAAACGTTATGAATGTTATTGATCAGTGACGTAGCGAGCATAACTGGAGCCCGGGGCACTATACCTTTTTGGCACCCCCTCCCCCGAAAAATATATTGTAATATAATATATAGAATTGGGGAAAAGAACCATTTGGCGCCCCTCTGCATGTGGCGCCCGGCGCATGATAGACCCTCTTGCCCCCCTCTCGCTACGCCACTGTTATTAAATGATCAAAAGACGCTATGATAGTTACAAATTCATGATTGGCTAATGGATTGAGGACAAATGAAACATAACCTCACAAATTATTTGAAATGTTTTTGAATAATAATAATAATAAAATAACATTATTTATTTTTTTGTGTGATCTCTCTTATGCTATCTCTACACACAATTTAGACATCGCAACATAGTATTTGGAACTTAAAAGGCTTGGAAGTATTGACAGCTGTTTAGAAATGTGAATATAAAAGTGAAAATTTTACACTTATTTACCTAGAGCTAGGCGGCCATCATAACTGAGAACGTTATGTAAGAGTAATAAAATATTATTAAAAGGAAATCTTCTGTCTCTAATATGAAATTTTATTGTTCAATTTGTAAATATTCTTAGCTTTCCATACCTGATTTTTCAAGGAATGTGGCTTTAAAGGCGTTTAGATTGGCTATAGGGCATGATTACTTGGCATCTCCTATTCATCGTACTGGAGTGATGAATTGCTTCATTTTTCCTTTAAGTGATAGGGGGAGGGGGGTTAATAGACTCAACACACTTAATGTTTTGTTCAGCTATACATCAGCTGGACTTTGTTCAGCTATACATCAGCCATGTTCAGCTGGGACTTTACGTCATTAATATTGGAAGGTGAGAGACCTCTTGACTTCCAGGAGTTTCTATAGTGTGATTTCATCTATTTTAATATTTCATATCTGTTTACTTTGATATTTTTGCTTTTACATGTTATGCATACTTGTTTTCTATGTGCTCATTTTTCTTTGTACCTAAGGTAAGGTAAGGTAATGAGTTTTAGGAGTACCTAGCGGGATGGAACATACCCCACTTAACCTCCGATCGAAAAGAAAAAAATCGGAACTGGAAATCTCGAAGCTAAATATAGCAGAGCCATTTCCCCCTTGAAAGCCGGGGGGATCCATCGTGTTGCTATCAGTTCGAGAGCTGACAGAGGTACCTTAACATAACCTATGACATATAAATTATTGTGTACACAATTTTGTCAGCATAGGAATGGAATGGGGGAGAGGGAGCTTAATCATGTCCATCATGTGTTACCATCTAAGAACAGCAGAGAAAAACAAAAGCACGCGTAAAAGAATAAATTATAAAAGAATTAAAATCCACAGCTAATGAGGATAAATAACTCGTGCCAAATTGCCCGGGTATTGCAGCATGAAGTGAAAAAATTTAAAACAGCGAAAAAGGAATTTATTAAAACAAAACTAAATAAGGCCGAAAATAAAAAGAAATTTAGGAGCCAAATGCTGTACTTTATCGTTCTGCGTCTCTTGGACGGGGGAAGTGAGATATCTGGTCTCTAAAGGAAATTACGAGAACTCTTTGAAGATCCAGGATTTGTAGGGACGTAAGAAGGAATGGAATGCTCCTGTGAAACCTAAGAGCGAGCCTTTTAATTTCAGGTAGAAAGGTCGAACGTGGAGATCTTTATGAATGACGTCATATCGAACGTACCAAGGGCAAGATACACAACACTTACAGACAGACAAAGTATACAGATTGCTTAAGTACGAAGAGTTTGTGATGCCAGCTACTTCAAAATTCTACGTGTTTGGTACAAGAATACTTGGTCACGGTCACAAGATATCTTCAGTGAGTTTTTCTATCATTCAGAAATCAATCTTATCTCAAGCTTTGTACATTTTCTGCTGTTTTTGAAATTATTCTGCCCAGATTTTGAAAGAATCCAAAATTTATGAAAAAATATATCTAAAACAATTGTGACAGAATATCTCAAAGTAGTAGTAAAATATAATACAGTATCAGCTTATTTAGTCACGTGGTCATAAATGTGACGTCTCGTTGGTGAATTACTCATTTTTAGTTCCTTTTATGTTATTCTGTCCTGCTGTATTAAAAATACATTCTTATATAAAAACCTCTACAGAAAGATATTTTCTCTGTGCTTGTACAACTACTCCATATGCGTTAGACACTCAATCGCATTCTTGATTTTACCTCGGAAATAATTCGGTTCATTGAGGAATTCAACTTTCCGCACTCGTGGGTTGATTTCAATGGGGGAACCGTATAAGTGAACCAACAGCACCCCCTGGTGATACCTCAATTTTGATGGTGCATCCCCAGGGACGGCATCTGGAGGGCTGGTACGTTTCCCTACCCTTCTGACCACAGGGATGGACTTTCCGGTCTACGAATTTAACGTACCGATATCCGGCCAATACAAGAAGGTATTCAGTGGAGCTCGTCGGGAATCGAACTGAGCACCCCCTTTTTGACTAGCTACCACTGGGCTACCTCGGCTCCCGGATAAACGAAATCGACAGAAACTGCCAACCTCGAATATATTCTGACAGCGATTTGCTGCAAAACGGATCCTCTCAAATATTCACTCAACGTTTATGATTTATTCAATAAAACATATCCCGTTTCTTCTTTCTTTCATTTTCTCTTATAAACACAGGCGTAGCGTCGGGAGTGGGTGGGGGACACGTGCCCCCTCCCCCAACTTAACTTGAAAGGAATTAAAACGTTAATAGAAATTCAGTTAAAATCGGAAAATGGTAGAAAACTTTTAAGAAAGTTGATTTTTTCCCGCTCTTTCAAACTGTGAAACTGAAGATTCCGTTTATGTCTTTAGCCTTAACATAGTTTTTAGCAATGATATTATCCATAAGAAAAATTCGATGCTACATTTTTTTTCTCATTTTATTTATATTATATTTTTCTTATTGTATAACTTTTGAATACTACTCAAACATCAATTCTATTGTTATTCAATCGAAAAAAAATCATATTGTTTCATATTTTAAAGACCGTCCGGCAGTCAATTCGCTGAAGAGGGCGCAACTGAAATCAATTCGTCCCCCCCCCCAAAAAAAAGGAAAAAGTTAGAAGCCTGCTACGTCTATGCATACAAATTATACATATCCTTCTCATGGGGGGTAAAAAGTTATATCGGACGTGTGGAAATGGTTAAACAGATGCATAGAAAGTATAATTTTAAGTCTTAATTTCACTGAGATCGCAGAATTTTAACGATCACTTTTATATATATATATATATATATATATATATATATACATAATTTCACTCAAATCACAGAATTTGAACGACCGCTTTTATATATATATATATATATATATATATATATATATATATATATATATATATATATATATATATATATATATGTATGTGTGTGTGTGTACAGTGAAAAGTCGGCAGCATTTTGTTCAGAACCGATTAAAGAATCCATACAGCCAATGTTATGGAAGAAGCCTCTTTCAATGGCAACCCCTTAAAAGAGTCTTTTTTTTCGGAACAATTTCTGTGGTAATTCTAATGTCCGATCCAGGGGTTGTAAATGAAGCAGCACAGTCTACACAAAATCACATTTATTTTCTATGCTACGTACATCACAAAAAGCGGACAATAGATCTTAATCTTATTTTCTGGGATTCGAAAAGTGGAGCTCAATAGCTCATCCCAGTCTCTCCTATCGCTTACTCGGTTCTCTCTGCTCTACCCATGAAGCTACAGAAGGAGCGGAAGCTTCAATGGGGAATTTTTCGAAAAATGAACCGATTGTTGTCGCTCACCGGTAGAGGGCGCGACATGCAAGCGAAGTGACTATTTTACATTGAGTTATACGGCGTGGTGGTGAAAGTTCTTTTATAAATTTTAAAATTTATTCTGTGTGCAGAAATATGCCAAACACGTGTTTTGCTCCGGGTTGTTCTACTGGCTATAGATCAGCCTTAAAAAGAAATAAAGAAACTGGACAGAGAAATCCTAGTATATTTGCTGCTCCTAAGGTAAGAACATTATTATTGTTTTGTGTTAATATAAGATGTATAATAATGAGAGAAAAGTACAGCTGCTGTGTTTTAAGTGAACGCAAAGTTAAGACATCTTAAGTTCTGCTGGAAATAACCATAATATTGAATTTAATCACTATTAAGTTAGTTAAATTACGTAAGTTAGTTAAAGTACGTAAAAGTGACCACTCCCCTTAAGGGGAGTGGTCACTTTTAAGTACCTTTAAAAGTATCATTTTTGGACCTATGCTGGATTGTATGTACTACTCTTGATTTTTGCTTGATTTACAAGAAATTTTTTGAGTAACTGCCTATAATACTGTTTATTATATATGCAATATTTCAAGGTAATTAATAAAAAATAAAATGATTTTTTATGCATAAAAAGTGAATATTTTTTAAAAATCGAGCATTTTGCAGTCAACTACTGTGCGCATTCTATCAAAATAAATTATTAAGTTACATTAATAATTGCTTACTATATGTGATTACAACACTTTAGACAACAAAATCTACCAAAATTTTTGAACCTTAATATATTTTAATTTTTAAAGAATTTTTTATAAGCTTTTACTCAGTCATTTTTGAAATTTCTAATTAAAAATAGCACGTACTAAAAGGTTTTAATATATTTTAGAATAATGTTGCTGGATATTGTTGCCTGAAGTATTGTAATCACATATAGCAAAAAATTACTAATGTACCTTAATAATTTATTTTGACAGAATGCGCACAGTAGTTGACTGCAAAATGCTCGATTTTAAAAAAAAATTCACTTTTTATGCATATAAAGTCATTTTTATTAATTACCTTGAAAAATTGCATCTAGAATAAACAATATTATAGGCAGTTACTCAAAAAATTTCATATAAATCAAGATTAAATTATGAGTAGTACATACAATCGAACATAGGTCTAAAAATGATACTTTTAAAGGTACGTAAAAGTGACCACACCCCTTAAGTAAATAAGTTTTCATTGTATGATAAGCAATGTTGTTACTATAAATGCTTATGCAAAATCTGCGTACAAAATCTGCTTATGCAATAAAATGCGTACTTTGTGAAAATTCAAAAATATAGCTGATTTGTCCTTGTCAAAGTTATTTGTTTTTTTCTTTTTAATTCGCTGAAAATATTTGCATTCAGTAATTTACCAACTTGACGATTATACCTCCGGTTTTAAAAAGTGTAATCTGAGATGCTTTGACTGATTTTTTTTCCAAAGGAAGATATTTTAAAGTATTGTCTGATTAAATACAGAATTGACTTCCTATTTTATTAGTCCTGATAAGAATTTATTTGTGATTGATAGAAAATGTTGCTTTTCTACTATGTGTATGTGTGTGTTTTGGTTAATCAGTATTATTTCTCACATTTTTTTTCCATAAGAGATTATGAACAATGATAAAAAACTTTCTTCACAATTCTTTTCTGTAATTTCATTTCCTTAATTATTAAATTATTACAAAATTCTGAACTAATTTATTCTGAAAACAATACACTATTATTCTGAAAAAGTTTATTTACTCATTTCCTTTAAGAATTTTATTGAATTGTAGCAAAAAAAAACACTTGAAATAAAGATTTTGAATGAAAATAAAAAATTGTTAAATTGAATAAATAAATTCATATTAAATACGCACTAAAATAAAACAACTTGTTTTCGCTAGGAAAAATACGAAAAATCCATATTAAAGCGTATGGTTGTCCGTGTCTAAGCCGCCCGCTAGTGCACGCGAGCGCCCTCTAGTGGTGGCGACAAAAAGGGAGACACATTTTTAACACTGAGCTGCTCCTCCTTCTGTAGCTTCATGGCTCTACCAAAACAAAAGTACTTACATAGGGAGAGGGTGCGTTGCAGCGCCATCTGGAGAACATAAATTTGAAGTTGCAACACCCTCCCCCCATGAACTGCAAGGTTTATCAATACAAAATGCAACTAAAACAGATAAACAAATCAATTACATATACATTAATACTAATTCAAAATTATAGATATTCAATTATACCTATACATTAATAGCATTCAATTCAAAATTATAGATACTCAATTATATTCAAAGAGTTTCAATTATATTTAAAGTTCAATGTTCAAAAAAGTTTGTAAAGTTCAAATCAGTTCGTTTCTCTATCACTTGTCAGTCTGAGAGTTCTAGAGGGAACAAAAGTTGTGTAGGTCTCTTCACAACACCAGAATCTAACTTCACTCAACATGATCTTACCTTACCGTCTCTTCCGGGGAATACTTCTATGATCCTCCCCATTTTCCACATATTTCTAGATGACTTGGGATCTCCAAGTAGCACCACGTCATCAACTTTGAAACCTCGAACTGCTGTCGTTGATGCAGTGCAATTAGCTGATTTCAGATTTAACAAATATTCTTTCCGCCACCTTTCCCAGTAGTGATCTAATAACTTTTGTCGATAGTTGTAACGTTTGGTTAAATCTTTCCTATTTAAGTTGTTGCGTTCTTCACTGAGTTTCACAGGTGGCAATGATGTTAAACGTTTTCCGACGAGGAAATGTGCTGGTGTCAATGGTGAAGGTTCATGAGGATCACTGTATACAAAGGTAATGGGTCTGGAATTAATTATAGATTCAACTTCCGTTAATATTGTCTCTAACTCTTCTGTTGATAATGATGATTTTCCTAGGGTTTTTCGTAGGACTGTTTTCACTGACCTTACTAGCCTTTCCCAGAATCCACCCCACCAAGGGCTTTTCTCGACTATAAATTTCCAATGTATGCCTGCCTTGCCAAAAAAATCACTAACTCCTGGGGAGCTAATATTCGTCCATATTTCCTTTAAATCGGCATTCCATCTTTTGAAAGTCTTTGCGTTGTCTGAGTAAATCGTCGAACATAATCCACGTCGTGCAATGAACCTACGTAAGGCAAGCAAAAATGTTTCAGTGCTTAAATTCGAGACTAATTCCAGATGGATCGCGCGGGTCACTGCACATGTACATAGTAAAATATAGTGTTTCCCGTCATTTTCTCTGGTGAACAAGGGACCTGCAAAGTCAATACCCGTTACATCAAATGGAGAGGTCTTCTGGACACGATCAGCTGGTAGTGGTGCTGTTACTTGTATGCCAGGCCGTATTTTATATCGTTTACATATCAAGCACTTATTTAACGTAGATTTAACAGACTGTCTCCCTCTCACTATCCAGAATTTGTTTCGTACTTCCACTAAAGTGTCAGATACTCCTGAATGTAATACCTTATTATAGGCATCCAAAATTAAGAGTTCGGCGTATTTCGTTCTTCCTGGAATTATACAAGGATGTCTTTCTTTAACCTCAAACTGTGAGAATTGTAATCTTCCTTTTACGCAAATTAATCCGTTGTCATCTAGTTGAGGGTCGAATCCAATTAGTTTCGAGTGTTTGCTAATTGGCTGATTATTTAGCAATTGATTCATCTCTTCTTCAAAATATTTACATTGAACTATTTTGACCCAATAGATTTCGACTTCGGATAATTCAGAAACTTTTAGTGGTCCTTTAATCTTTTCATTATTTTTCTTTGAATTGTGTATAAATCGCTTTATCCAAGCAGTCACTCTATACACTCTTGAGAGTTTGCTATACTTCTCTATGTCCAAAACAGGTTCTTGCACAGGCATGACGTTACAAGCAAATTGATGACAAGTTTCCCTTTTAACTTTCCTCTCTGATTGTAGTTCTTCTTGTTTAATTTCATTTGACACATATGGAGGCCATAGTTCATTAGGTAATGTCAACCACTGTGCACCCTTCCACCACTTCTCGTTATTCAATAGCTGACGAATTGATTCTCCTCTTGTGAGTATATCTGCTGGATTCATCTTCCCTCTACAGAATTTCCAATTCTGTGGTTCAGTATGCGTCTTAATCTCAGTGACTCTATTCGCAACAAAGGGTTTCCATTCCCTCGCTGTTCCCTTTATCCAATGGAGAGTTATTGATGAATCAGTCCAAAGAAATGTGTTGTGATGTTTTATCTTGAAGATATTTCCAAGGTATTCCGCAATTCTAGCTGCAATGACGGTTCCCATGAGTTCTAATCTTGGCAGTGTGAGTCGTTTCAAGGGCGCGACTCTTGTCTTTGACATCACAAAGCTAGTATTAAAATTTCTTCCTTCTCTGTATCTCAAATATGCTACAGCGCCATACGCTCTTGGGCTGGCATCGCAGAATATGTGCAATTGCATATCTTCAACCTTCAATGAGGGGTCGTCGGGAAAATACTTCCTGCCAATAGAAAATTCTTTCATATCCTCAATTTCTGAATGCCAGTTTGCCCATTTTTCTTGTAAATCGCTCGGGAGTTCCTCATCCCATTTTATGCCCTTTTCCCACATTTCTTGAAGTAGGCATTTTATTCTGATGACGTATGGAGATAGAAATCCTGCTGGGTCAAATATTCTGGTCACTGTTTGTAATACAAAGCGTTTGGTGTTTTTAACATTCTGCAGTGACTCAATAAGGGGTTTAATGTCTAATTGTAAGATATCTGATTGTGTGTTCCACCTTATTCCCAGCACCTTAGTGTGATTTTCCGACATTTCTTCATCCATATTGTCGTTATCAGACCAGCGTTGGCTTTAATGTTTGGAATTAGTTTTCCATTTTCTAAGTTTCATCCCGGCGTCATCAAATATTTTTACTGCATTGGTCGATAGGCAATAGGCTTCTTCGACATCGTTTGCCCCAGAAAACAAGTCGTCCACATATAAATAGTTATTTAACATGTCAACCGTTTCTTTGAATTCCGATTCATATTTCCTTATATGGTACTTAATAGTTGCAGCCAACAGAAATGGACTTGAGCTGACTCCAAATGGAACTCGATTAAATCTTAAAGTCTTGACGTTTTTAGCATTAGCCACATTTTCCTCATTCCAAATAAAACGCAAATAATTCCTATCTTCGGGGGCGACTGAAATTTGTAAGAACGCTTTCTCGATATCAGAACTGAAGGCGATTTGGTATTCTCTATATTTTAAAATTACAGTCAATATATTAGGATTCAAATTTGGACCAGGATCCAAGCAGTTATTAAGTGATTCCTGATTTTTCTCTTTCGAAGATGCGTCGTACACGATTCTGACCTTAGTAGTGGTTTTGTCTTTTTTAATGACCGCAGTGTGGGGCATATAATACACGTTTTTTAAATTCAGTTCACTCTTAGGACATTCTTCAATAATACCATCTTTAATCTGCTCTGACATAATCGCTTTATAGTTTTCAAATAGCCATTTGTTACCCTTAAATCTGTTTGTTAAATTAATAAATCGTCGCTTCGCAAGTTCAAAATTATCATGTGGTTCGTTCCCATTTGAATTCCACAGTAATTTTACTTCATATCTACCCTTTTCATATTTAATATTATCTTCAAAGGTTCGTAACGCTTCACTGGAGGTATCTAAATTTTCATTCTCACTTATTCCTAACGCTTCCAATTCCCAGAATTGGCGAATCTCGTCGGGTTCTTGCGCTGCTATAAACAATGATGACACCCCCCCAGATGTCTGGGTGTATGAACACTTCCCTGCACCGACCATCCGAAAACAGTTTCCACGCCGACGAGGTGTTTGTTTATTTTTTCTATTCTCCCCGTCGCGACACTAAAGTAGAAATTGGCCCCTATTAGAACATCTATGTGGCCTTGATCTGCGCCCCCCTCAAAGCATGCAAGAGGGAAATTCTTTACATCCATCTGACGACGAATGTGTATGTCTGGTATAGCAATGGGTGCGCAGCAAATATTCTCTATTACGAGAGCTTCAATTTCTACAATTTTAGATGGGCACATGTAATTTTGCATCTTTAATTGTACTACACTATGTGATTGTGTCAGCGGTTTCGTAGATCCAAAGGGAAATATGCTTAATGTTTCCTCTCTGATTACCGGAAGTTTTAATTCTCTTACTATGTTTTTATTAACAAAAGTTCTCTGACTTCCGGAATCCATCAAAATACGAGATAATCTTGAGTGAGATTTACCTTTAATCAATACGTCACATGTTAACAATAATATATTGCTTCTTAAATTGGAATCCGCGCTTTGATTTTGAAACATAGTTACATTAGTTTCGGGTTCTGATTTTTCTGAAGCATCACAAATTGATTTGTTATGTTTCCTATTGCACAACGAACATGGTTCCGTTCTCGAACGACAGTCTTTGGCTAAATGATTTCTTTTTAGGCATACGAAACACCTTCCCATTCGTTTTAGAATATTTTTTCTTTCAGTTAAAGTAAACTCAGTACAATCATCACTTCTGTGATTTGTTTCCTTTGCACAAAATACACAGCCATCTCTCGATAGTACATTTAGTGCTGTAGTTGTAGGTGGTCTAAAAGGCTTTGGCTTATATCGGTCGTGTAAGTAATTTTTATGCTTATACTTATCGGCAATATTTTTATTTTCTGAGCAGTCTTTGACATTTATTTCGGAATCTGTTCCCTTGGTTAGATTTTCCTTTCTTTCCCTACTTTCGATTTCTTTTTTAAGGAATTTCATTAATTCCGTTATCTTTTCAATTTCTGCTTTATCATAGCATCGGGTAAATTCTAAAGCTAGATCTTTAGGTATTACTTTAATGAGGATAGGGAATAGTAAACAACCAAAGGTATCGGTTTTAACTCCAAGACTTTCCAGTCCTCTTATCTGTACTTCACACTCGTCATAGAGTTTTCTCAAACTCTTCAAATCACTAGATCTTCTTACCGGAGTTAAATTTAATAGGCGGGTCATGTAACAATCTATTATGACCTCTTCCTTTCCAAAACGGGATTTTAAGATATCTAGTGCCTTCACATAATTCTCGGATGTTAGTGTCAGACCTTGTATTGCCGTTGCGGCATCCGAACCCAAAACAGTTTTTAAATAATTAAATTTTTCAACTTGATTTAGATTTGGGTTATCATGAATAGCAGATTCAAACTGCGCCCAAAAGGCTGGCCAAACGCAGATATCTCCGTTAAATTTTTCTATATTTAGCCGTGGTAATTTGATATTTGATTTTGGATTAACTTCTGAATTACTGGCACTCGGGCTATTACTAGTATTTATGCCACTACTGGTAGAATTTGAAATTAACAGTTCTTGGTTTAGGTTATATAAACATTTATTGCCGCGTACTTTAGAGTTTATAATTTTATTTGTATACTCCTCGCAACTTTCGATTTCTGCTTCCATGTCATCAAGATCAGTAATTTGTTCTATCTCATTATTTAATGCGTTTAATGAGCTCTCTTTATCCGTCAACTGCGCGAGCAATTCTTCTATTTCTAGAGCATTCATTTCTGCTTTAGGTTTAACTAATTCTGCTTCGATTTTGTTGATTATTTTAGTCGCTGATGATCGCAGAACAGTTCTTTTCTTTTTTAATTTTTCTATATCCATATCGAATTATCAGATTTATGGATTTATCAATTCAAAAAAATGAGAATCAGTTTATTCACTCACCTTCTGATCTAAAGGTATGATCCCGTGGGTTCTGCACCAAAAGGATGTGGTATTTCTACTGTCCGATCCAGGGGTTGTAAATGAAGCAGCACAGTCTACACAAAATCACATTTATTTTCTATGCTACGGACATCACAAAAAGCGGACAATAGATCTTAATCTTATTTTCTGGGATTCGAAAAGTGGAGCTCAATAGCTCATCCCAGTCTCCCCTATCGCTTACTCGGTTCTCTCTGCTCTACCAAAACAAAAGTACTTACATAGGGAGAGGGTGCGTTGCAGCGCCATCTGGAGAACATAAATTTGAAGTTGCAACAATTTCTGGCTGCCATAGAGAAGTTTCACTGTATATATACTTATTAGAGACAGTATTCAGGCCCAGATTTCCGCATGGGCAAGTGGGGCACTTGCCCAGGGCCCCCTAATTTAGTATAAAGTTGTACATAGTTTTGAGAATTTGTTTTTTGGTTAATATAGTAAAGGGGTGCAGTGGCGGATACAGAAAAAAATCCTGGGTGGAGCACAGTGCACCCACTATAGTGAAAGCATGCTTACGTCCATAAGCGTTTCTGGTTTAATTTTTTTGGGGTGGGTGGGAGGGGGGAGTTGTAATAACTCCAGACTGTGATTTATTTTGAATTTCAAAAGAAAATTTCATGAATTTATTTATTAACATTAAAAAGTAAATTAATTAACACTTCTTATTAATATTCATTATTTTCTTCAAATTTTTGACTTGTCAGTCGAAATTTTTTTTGAATTTCTGGTCCCGATTTAAGGGAGGCCTGGGTGAGTGTCCCACATGTTCATGTGGAAATCTGGTCCTGAGGAGGGGGGACATGCCCCCCTCTGGATCTATCCTTGAAGGGGGCCCCCAAAGTCTTCTTTGCCCAGGGCCCCATTGTGTCAAAGTCGGGCCCTGACAGTATTATATATATAATTGCGATAGAGAAAGAACATAAGGGAATTTATTTCGGAGTACACTTTTGTCCAATAAGTATTTCACAAAACAAGCAAGTAAAATCAGCTTTTGCTAACGCAAAAATTTATTTATTTTAACCATATTTAAAAGCATGACATAAGTGATTAAGCATGTTTTACAGCCAATTTATATATCTGTTATTTAAGACACTTATTCCTTGACATTGGTTTTATTAAGTGAAACGCTGTTAGTTTAAAATGATTGTGAAACCAACAGCATTTCCATTGGGGCTGGGCTTATTATGGAAAACAGTTAGATTGACAAAAGATTTCCATAATGTTTGCAACAATATCACCATAAGTAATAATTACAAGATAAAAAGAACTTTTTATATACCATGTTTTTCAATTTTCTGTTGAATCCTATAAACTTGACAATTCTATGTATTAATAAATACTTAAAAAAAAATTTTTGTGAATTATCCCATCAACTTGAAAGAAAATGAAGTTAATTGGAAGTTAACTTGCGTTTAACTTTTCGTTCCCGTCCCGGCCAATAGATGGCTGCACAATTCTAAAATACAAAATTAACTGAAAATAACTGAAAATTAATTTAATTCTCCTTAAAGATGGCTAAAAGTATTAAAAAAATGCATAGTCATCGTGTTCTAGAGCTATTCTAAAAGTTTCAAATGTCTAGCTAGTCGGGAAGTTAGTTAAAAATCGATTGCAAGATTTGTACGGGACAAACACATAAACACACAAACACACAGACAAACAAACTAGAAAGCGAGTTAATAAAAACATGGTAAAAATACTCAGATCTTCGAGGAGTGAATGACAACAAAATTTTCTAACCGAGGGAAAGTATCCACGGTACTATCAGACTAAATCGACCTGTCTTCAACACCTCGGCGAACTGCAATTCCTGCGAGGTAAAGCCGATTTTAAATGCTTGCAGACACCTGGATTTGATCTCTGGAATATCCTACTTACAAATCGTAGTCACATCCACAGCATTACAAATAAAACGACCGTATTTATGTGTATTAATACAGTAGTTTTATTTGTAATGCTGGGATGCGTTGAAGTAGATAGAAATATAAACATTAATTTATGATTTTTTTCCAATGCGGCAGGCCATTTTTTTGAGTACACCGCAGTTTTGCTAGCCATTTTATTACGGGTGTACCATATAGGCGGACTAGCATTACCCCCTATGAAGAGACGACACAAACGGAGGCTTTTAATGGCGCAACGCCGGGATTCGATCCGAGCACCTTCGGCACCGAAAACCAGCGCTTTGTACCACAGGGCTGCGAAAAACCCTAATTTTCTGACGTAGTCTTGTCCAATTCGTATATACACTTCTTCATGTGAGCGAAATTCTCGCATGAAAGGATTAACGATATTTGCTCACTCCTTTCAACAGCGTCATATCTAATAAAAAAAAATTAAAATAAAAAAAAACAAAAAAAAAAAAATTTAAAAAAAAAAAAAAACGGGATTTTTCAGGAGAGGGATTTTAAAGTTTGAAAGTAGATTAAAATGTGGTAAGAACAAATATTAATTCTGCTCTCTAGCGGCTAAATATTGAGCGGTGAGATAAGAGGATTTTGCAGGGATATACTACTCTTTCAGGGCATTCTGAAAACAGGCATAACTAAAAATCGACGATTTTTGAGGTATGACGTTGTTGAAAGGAGTGAGAGACCGAAAGTAGAAATGCAGTTTGCAACAAATAATACACGATGTAGTAAGATGTCAGCGTTATCTTCTCTTTTTTTTCTTCTATTTTTTGGGTTTTTTAAAAATTTAACTTCAAAATGTAGTTCACAAAAGTGGAAATGTGTGTGAAAAGTGAGTATTTTCTTGTATTCCTTTAATTTTAATGGAGATTTTTACCATGTTTTTATTAACCCGCTTTCTTATTTGTGTGTGTGTTTGTCCCGTACAAATCTTGCAATCGATTTTTAACTAACTTCCCGACTAGCTAGACATTTGAAACTTTTAGAATAGCTCAGAACAGGATGACAATGCATTATTTTAATACCTTTAGCCATCTTTAAGCAGAATTAAATTCATTTTCAGTTATTTTCAGTTAATTTTGTTTTGTAGACTGGTGCAACCCACTATCGGCCGGGACGGAAACGAAAAGTCAAACGCAAGTTAACTTCCAATTAACTTCCTTTTATTTCAAATTGATGGGATAATTCATCAAAAATTTTTTTAAAAAGTATTTATTAATACATAGAATTGTCAATTTTATATGATTCAACAGAAAATTTTAAAAACATGGTATATAAAAAGTTCTTTTTATCCTGCAATTATTGTATTATAATTAGCGACTTTTCACATAACGTTGGCGACAGAGCAATGTAATGGAAAAGTACCGCAATGACCAATACGCAAGACCAAAAGACCATTTGAAACTAATCTGGTTACTTTCCCATTATACCGACCTGTCGCCAACTTCTTGATGAACTGCGACTCTTGGCAAGGTAAAGAAAGCCGGTCTCATATGCTTACAGAGACCGGGGGATGACGACTGAAACATCTACTTACAAACCGCAGATGCAACCACGGCACTACTAACAGAACAACTTTATTTAAGTGTAGGTACATGAAAATGAAATTTAAAGATTATTTTAAGCTTCGTTTTCTAATGTAGCTCTCTCCACTTCTTACATACACTTAAACAGGGTTGTTTTGTTCACATCTTACATGCATTTAAATAGGGTTGTTTTGTCCACTTCTTACATACTCTTAGGCCCCCCCCCAAAAAAAAAAAAAAACAAAAAAAACGACGCACCAAGAAGGAGTTATCCGAATGGGACGAAAATCAGTAGATGTGATGTGTACATGTACAGAAGAACAAATGATTACAATTTGAGAAAAATTGGATGATTTATTCGAGAGAAAGAGCTTTACAATGTGAAAAAGTCAATAACGCGTTGGTCCAACTCTGGCCCTCATGCAAGCAGTTATTCAGGTTGGCATTGATTGATAGAGGTGACGGATGTCCTCCTGCGGGATATCGTGCCGAATTCTGTCCAATTTGGGCGTTATCTCGTCAAAATCCCGAGATGGTTTGAGGGCCCTGCCCATAATGCTCCAAACGTGCTCAATGGGTGAGAGATCCGGCGACCTTGCTGGCCAAGGTAGCGTTGGGCAAGCACGAGGACAAGCAGTAAAAACTCTCGCCGTGTGCGGGCGGGCATTATCTTACTGAAATGTAAGCCTAGGATGGCGTGATATGAAGGGCAACACAATGAGGCGTAGAATACCGTCGACGTACCGCTGTGCTGTAAGGCTGTCGCGGATGACAACCAAAGGGGTCCTGCTATGAAATGGCATCCCAGACCATCACTTCCTGTTGTCGGCCCATATGGATGAAGACAGTCAGATTGGTTTTCTACAGCTGTCCGGGGCGTCTCCAGACACGTATTCGCTGGTCATCGGGGCTCAGTTCGAAGCGGGACTCGTTACTAAAGACAATTCTACTCCAGTCAGTGACATTTCAAGTGGAATGTGCCCTACACCACTGCAAACGGGCTTGTCGGTGTACAGAGGTCAATGGTAGTCGGCGCAAGGAGCGCCGTGAGCTCAGTCCCCTTTCTCTAAGCCGCCTATGAATGGTCCTTGCTGTCACTGAAGCACCGGTAGCACGTAGATCGATGATAATGATGAATCTGGGGCTGTGAGTGCCGCTCTGACGATTGCTCGGTCCTCCAGTTCCGTAGTTTCTCTAGGCCGACCGCTTCCTTCTTGACGATGTGTTCGGCCATGGTTCACCCATTCCTGCCAACATCGTCTAATAGTGGCATCGCTCCTATCCAAATGTCGAGCGATTCGCCGATTAGACCAACCGGCTTCTTTGAGCCCAAGTACACGTCCTCTCTCAAATGCTGACATATGCGCATATTGTTCGCGCACCTGTATGCGAGACATAGTTACTATCTACCTGAGTACATGGAATGAAATTCGCAAAGAATTTATGACCTGGAATCGAAATTTCTCCTCTTTAATATCCTGCGAGTTGCTCAGTTAAGATGCGTTGCAGCGTCACCTGTTCCTTCATTGGCCGCCAAACTTTAAAATTTTGCATTTTTCGTCGAAACCTGTATGCATATCAATTTGTGTCCAATTTGCATTAGCCCTAATTGGTACGTCGTTTTTTCTGTCTAAGAGTCTAAAGGAAATTCCCGCATGAAGAATTCAATGAAAGGTATAACGTTATATCTACCACCGAAAGCAAAAATGCAGGGTAAGTCAAGTACAGGGATGTTAATAGCAACTACGATGCATGGGCCAAGACCTCAATTGCAGACTTTACTGACTGTGCGATAAGTGAGTACTTTCTTGTGCTGCTTTTATTTCCTTAACCAACGACTTTATAGTGTATTGGCGACTCCTTTGTATTAAAGTTACCTCTTCTTCGCGTAACGTTGGCGACAGGTAGGTATAATGGAAAAATACCCAAATCGTTGTACATAAGAATGTAAGAATCTGAAGAGACGCCTGTCCGGTATGCTGCAGGAGCGGGAACGATATTTATTTTCTTCATATTGCTCTTTAGGCCGTCTGCACACGGAGCAACTCAAAAGAAACTGATAACTGACTCCAATCACAAACCAGTTCGTGATGAGTCGTAACTTATGTAATTGAATGCAGCCGCACACGGCGCAACAGTACGCACACGACGCAACTTGTTACAAACCCGTCAGCAACGCGTTTATAATCAGTCGCAGGCAACTCAACGTGTCGAGTCGCTAGCAACTTCAGTCGCCAGTTTCTCTTGCGTTGTGCGTGTTATTGCACAATCTATGTTACAGCCGATCTTTTGGCAAGCTGCCAAATGACGAAATCGAGAGTCACGTGACTTCTGCCTAGCGATGAAATGAAATTCTAACGTTATTTGTTGTATGGAATATGTGCGCCTATATGTGCAGTCCATTTTTAAACGATTGATCAAAGACAATCTATTTTGACAATTTTTTAAAATAAATTAATTTCTGATAATAATTTAACTAAAAAATGCCCGGAATAATGATGTTCTTCCTTCGATGACAGGTCGCAAACTATTGATTTGAATCACTTTTGAGTAGGCCCGTGTGCGGAGCCGCATCACTAACGAGTTTGCAACCGATAAGCAATTTCAATCGCTAACCAGTTCAGTTTCCTTTGAGTCGCTCCGTGTGCAGATGGCCTTAAAACCCTTTCAGGGGCGCCTTTCGCACAGTGCGAGTGTCTAAATTTAGTCTTCCTTTCACTTGCATTCAATGTGTTGCAGTTAAATGAGCAGAAAAATGGCTAGTGCTGCCATCTGTTATCAGTTTAAAGAATTAAAAACATTTTGCAACCTTTAATTGTAAAAATTTTCAAGATTTTTTAGGTTAAAAAAAAATCGGGAAAATATCTGCACCGTGCAAACGGTGGAGGTTGTTGACCCTGAAAAGGTTAATAAAAAAGATCCCAATATTGGACCGAGAGGCAATATTTCACGTATCATAAATTTGATTCGATCGTTACTCATATCTTATTGGCTCACAGTTATCTGATACTTTATTTTTTGTGAACCTGAAAAATCTCATTTTACTAACTATGTTTGCTACAAAGATTATGTTGATCGTGAAGATTGAAAGCTAGAGCACAGGGAAATTCACCCATTTATTATTCCAGCCATCCTCTGTGATAACGTCAAAAGTTTTCAGACAGTTTTTCCACAAAGCTAGATGAATGAGGTATTAGCCGAAGGAAAAAAAAGACAAAAACAAACAAACTGGCGTTTTATATTCTTTTAAAGTTTCATTGACGGAGACTTGTAACAATTGTAAACATGCATATACATAAAGTTTAAAATAAACTGAAGTAAGTTTTCTGTGGTAGAAAGCTGACATAGTCACTTCATAATAGACAAAAATGTAGGATAGCATTTTTTTTCTATTTGTATATATTTGTATCATTATAGATATCCGTAGTTTATATATGCACATTTATATTAGCAAAAGCTCCTCTATATATTTTTTTCGATTGAATTGATCTCATCATCAAGAATAGGAAGCTCTAAAAAATCTCACTTATGCAACTTAAATTTCAAAGTTACAAAAGTTTTCTTTCATTTTCTTGATATTTGTAGCTTGGCAGCAGGCGCTGAATGAGAAAGAAAAAAAAGAGTTTTATTGTTGGATTTACTCTGGAAAATAAAATTTTTGTCTTTAAGCCATAGCTTCTTTTGCAATTAAACTCAAAATATTTTAAGCCCTGCAATTAACTCTGTTAATTGTTTCTTACTGCAAATAAAAAACAGTTCGATAGAAAATGCCTCAGATTTTGGTTCATTTGCGGAACTTGTTAAAAAACGACCATATAAATTATCTTAAAAAGAGCAGGCAAAAACATAAATAGATTGTATTATTAGTACTATGAATATGAGCATAAATAATTTCAAGATAAAAAGAACTTTTTATATACCATGTTTTAAAATTTCCGATTCATATAAACTTGACAATTCTATGTATTAGTAAATACTTTTTTAAAATTTTTTTGATGAATTATCCCATTAACTTGAAAGAAAATGAAGTTAATTGGAAGTGAACTTGCGTTTAACTTTTCGTTCCCGTCCCGCCGATAGATGGTTGCCTCAGTCTACAAAACAAAATTAACTGAAAATGAATTTAATTCTGCTTAAAGATGGCTAAAAGTATTAAAATAATGCATTGTCATCGTGTTCTGAGCTATTCTAAAAGTTTTAAATGTCTAGCTAGTCGGGAATTAGTTAAAAATCGATTGCAAGATTTGTACTGGACAAACACACACACAAACAAACAAGAAAGGAAGTTAATAAAAGCATGGTAAATAAATTTGATCATATAAAGAGCAGGCAAAACTATCTTCTGAAGACATATAAATTTTTTACTCCACACATTATTGCAAGCCGTTTTTATGATTTCTCCATCGTCAAAGGGGTATTTTCTATCCGAACCCATACTGATATTAATATTTTATATTGTACTTAACACATGTAGATAATGAACTGCCCTAATAAAGGTTGAGGTCTTAACACCAGAAAGACAGCTGCCGTCATTTTGACGATTTCGGACATACTATTGAGCGCTATGTCTGTATTTATGTCCTTCTGAAATTTTATGACATTTTATAATTTTAAGAGAAATATGCACACACATTTACAAAATTATATTCGATAGTTAAGAGGGGGAGAAAATGTGTCGTATACCTACTAAGACTGAGAGCCGTCAATTTGACGGCAATGTAGAAAACAGGCAAAAATCTTTAAAATAGTACCGGAAAAATGTTAGCTTCTTTTCGTCTTTTCCCCCTTTTGCAAATAACAGAAATCTCTTCGGAAATATTGGTGTTGAAAAAAAAAAGGACTCCACAGACCATGCATATATTTTTACGGATAAACCAGACCAGGTTGTCGACTCGGCATACCTGCATAAAAACTTGTCTAAATATATACTAATTTATTATATATTGGTATGAAATAGTTCAAAATTTAAAGTCTTTAACAATATTAAAAAAAAACATTAAATATTTTATATTCTTGATTTTATTTTTAACCGTCAAAATGGCCTCGTTCAGTCTTTTTACTAAGAAAAAAAAATTTACCGTCTTTCTAGTGTTAAAATGCTCGTTCGAAGGAAACAAATTTTTCTCATTTCAAGTAGTTCAGAGACTAACAAATCATGCTAAACCCAAGGTAGTTTCCGGAAGCTTGTTTCAAGTTTATCTTGAATTTGTCACATGTTTCTTTTACTGACTGAAATTTTTATTTGCAGGTACAGAAAGTTCTCCCAAACTATGAAATAAAACTTTCGCCGCCAAGCTGTGGACCAAACTGCATGCTATCTCTAATAATTGTTCCACTTGTTTTGATATAGTACTAGCATTACTACATCTTTATTTATTTTAAAGTTTTAAACCATTTGTATCACCTCTTCGATGTAAGTGGACTGTTACATTTAAAATTAGAACTTCAGTTATCTAAAATTGCACTATCATTATCTTTACGTTTAGACCCTCTTCCCTTGATCTCAATCGAATTAGGACTGTCAAGAACCATTGGGGGGGGGGGCGGTAAAGTGGAAAAAATGGTCTAGCAACATTGATTTTAAGCTTATTGACGGAGGAAAAATTCGAACTGGTTGCGGGGAAGGTCCCTTATTGTAAATGTTCGAGGTTCTTGTATCATAAAAACTTGTATAGGTTCATTACGTGCACAAGGTTTTGATTGGAGCAGATCCCTTATACTCACAATCTATTAACATCCACTAGACCAGAGATCCGTAACCTTTTATCCTCCATTGCACAACAACGTTTTTTTCGATAATTCCGCGGCACACCACAAGAAAAAGCTTGCAAAT
This sequence comes from Dolomedes plantarius, assembly GCA_907164885.2. Lineage (NCBI taxonomy): Eukaryota > Metazoa > Arthropoda > Arachnida > Araneae > Dolomedidae > Dolomedes > Dolomedes plantarius. Next base: position 36,694,576 of record OU015493.1, read on the forward strand.
ATATAAATTACAATAAATACGTATATGTTTTTATGAGATAAAAAAAACACAAAATAGCTCTATGTATCAAGATAATTATAATCATTTAAGTTTTATATAAATCATTTTGAACTGTACACCAAAAGAAGAACAAAAATATAAAATTATAGTTTACAGTAAAAAAATTTTCTCTTTAAATTTTTATATTAAAATTTGTTTTTTGGTCTTTACTTAAGCCTAATAAATCAAAGTTAATTTAAATATAACTAATTTATTAATGAGATATTTGAGATTGTTTTGATAAATGTGCGTTTTATATTTGGCTCTATAATAGAAAGAGCTACAGCTCATGGTCAAGGCCCTTTTAAATATGATCGTTTGTCATTTTCAATTAGATCCAGTGTCGAAAAACTTTGTTCGCATAAGTTTGTCGTCGAAAATGGGAACAAAATTGCAATGGCCTTGTCAGAAATTTTTGGATATTCTTTCTTAACTGAAATCCAGAAATATGACGCTCGAGCATACATACAATGTATGGCTAACAACATGTTTTTGTTTTGTGTATAATTTCGACCCAGAAAAATTACATATTAACAAAAAGTTAGAGGAATATTTTACTTAGAAAAATTTCTATTTAATGCGGTGGTTAATTTTTTTATTATCAAAATCGATAAAATCACCGCGGCACACTAGTGTGCCGCGGCACAGCGGTTGCGGAGCACTGCACTAGACGCTTTATATACAAAACACATTTATTAGAAAAAACAACGATATGGGCTACACAGAACAATTATATAATAATATTTCGATGCTGCGATTCACTTAACACGGGCAACACATAAATGTAATATTAGCCAAGTGCATCGTAAGCCTCAAGTAACAACGTGCTAGTCATTCCGTGGTCGAAGCTATCCTGTTTACCAGATGGACGCAGAGGGGGGGGGGGAGGACAACTCCTTTTTCTAGTACTAGTTTCAACTGGTCAACTCGGCTGACTTGCAGCGCCATCTCTTGACGCAGCCAGGAAGCACTGTATGCTTAACCGAAACAATAATATAAAAACTTCTTCAAGAAAAAAGAATGGGGAAGTCGTCTGACCTGAAAAAACTGAGGATACTTATTTTATCTGAGAAAAAGAGTGTATTTATGTTTTCAACTAACCACTTGACATAATATATTATTTTTGTTCTAATGCGGAGGCACTTGTCGTGTGCGAGCACTGCTTCTCATACTAACATAGAACTTTCTTCTATCTTGCAAAGCTGTTTTGTTTAATCTCCCGGATCCAAATTCAACCTATCTGCTTTCATCTTTCTAACTATTGGTCACACACTATGCAAGTCTACGTTGGCGGGCGTGGCCCATGTAACGTAGTTACATCACTTATCCTATTGACGCCTATTAAGGCATTCACCTTTTGTCCTTCACCGCGAAGTCTTGCTAGTAACTTTATTATGGGAGCACCATTTAGGTGAGTCAGAATTGCTCCCTATGTAGGAACAGCACGGTAACGGACAAGCCTTAATCGGGATTTGAACCCAAGCCCACTGAGGTAAAGCTTACGACGCTGACAATTACACGATGTTGGCGGCACCTGACTGAATATAAAAACCTTTATTTGAAAATCTTCATCATCTTCGATGATAACTAACCTTATCTGTCTGAAAATTATTCTTTGTAAGTGATGATAGGAGGAAAGCTGTTGATGCCACCATTATTAAAGAACGTAATGCTTTACGGAAACTTCACGACCAGGGCTTTGAAACATTCCGAAACGCAATGAAAAATCGAAGCGCATGGTAGTGTGCTTATGAAGAAAGTTTGCTCTTTATGCATCAACAGTTTGCCACAATCGAGAACTTCATAAAAAGCCGATGATGTAGAAGCGAGAGTGAAGTACAAGTTAGCAAAATCACTGCGATAAAAGAAGTGAATGTCCACCTTTTGTTTTTATTCGCCTAACGCAAGGCCAAAATTGGTAAAAATAACTCCCACGAATTTACGTTGATAAAAAGGTACATATTCAAGTCTAATAACACTATGAAGAGGGGCGTTCTATTAAGAGTATTCAGACTGAAGGTGGAAACCTCTTTTTAGGTTAGCATAGCCTACGCATTTATGCTAACATCGAAGCCATTTCGGTTGATCCGAGAAAAATTCGTTCGAGGTGCTTAAGTCCCCTCATTCGTAGTAAGACGTGCTTGAATTAGGTAAAAGGCTATGCCTTCTATTCCTTAGTTCATTTCAAACATGCCTTCGGGTAAGAAACTCATTAGACACAAAACTTTGTAGAAGGTCGTTTGTATGATTTTGAACTATTTGCATTTGCACTTGAATTTGCAGTGCAAATACCGTACAGCCTTTAATGCTTTGTCTTAGAGCAAATGAAACATTTTGAGATGGTATTTTCTGCATCTGTTTTTACAGTTCTGATTAACATATTCGTGACTTTGAGGGATGTCTTTTCCATTTCTGTTGAAGATATTAAAAACAACAGAAATTGATAACAATTTAGTGCATACCTATGAAAAATACAAATAATGAATCTAGAGTTATACGAATTTCGTGAATTTCACAAATTACTCCTCAATGTGCTGATTTTTGTAATGTGATAGGCCGCTTTTCTTTTCGTGTGTACAGTAGAATGTACCTTCATAGAAAACAAAAGAGCGTTATGAAGGTAAGAATAAAAAATTACTAAGGAAAATATTTTTTACTATAATTATAAAATAAAACATAATAAAACTGTTTAAAAAATTCTTCTAGGTTTTTTTTATGTACCTAATTTAATCCGATGTAATTTATTTTGTTTCTATTTGAACCAGAGGTTTAGTCGCATTTTCCCCAAATAATGGTTCTATTTTTTATTTCTAAATGTATTTTTATGTAGTTTTAGACTTAGCCATTCCCTCCCCCTCCTCCCCTATTTAATAAAATGATGTGAATTACTTTGCTCAGGAGGATTTATTCTACTTCATACCTTCCTTATTATACCACAAAGGAAATAATTTTTCATTAGGGATTTCAGGAAAACAAATCAGGACTCAAAAACTAATCAAAATGAATTAGTCATATTTTTTCTTGAACGTTCGTTTTTATCAAGCAAAAAAAGGGAAAACAACATTCTTGGTGAAATCCAAGACACTAAGAAATGGAGTTTATAATGAAGTTTTTGGAAATGAGATTTAGCTTTATTGTTTAGCGGTTTACACTAGGAAAGTGTAAGAGAAATTGAATCTTTCGTCTAAAGAACTATAAAAAGGGATAGAAAGTTAATGAGCAGCTTAAATTGGTTATTTTGTTGCTTGTTTTTGAGATTTTTTTAAAAACTAAAGTTTCACTTTGAGCTGTAATCTGAGACGGCTAAAGTTCTACTAAGTCCCCAGATTTCTAATTCATAAAATATTACATTTTTCTAGCAATTTCCTGAGGTCAGTTTTTAATGTTTTCCATAATTTTAACATTTTGAGAAACTGAAGCTTATTTTATAACATTTGCCGAATTGTCGAGAGCTGTGAGTTGAAAAGTTTTAATGTATATCAATATCTGTCATCCATTCTCTGTACTGAGGTTCCAGCTCTGGCCACTTAAAAATATTTACATACAACTGAGGAAACGCTGTAATGTATGTGTGGTTAGAAATATGATATCATTAAGTAGAATTTAAGGATTTCAGCGTCATAAATTCACCGTATTATACACATTGTAGTTGACCCTAAGTAAAAGAGAGAGAAAATTCTTTTTAAGGTAACCCATCTTAGAATGTTTTGTCAGTTGGAACAGGTGTCTGGCAGTAAAATATTTTTGCACTTATTCATTTAACATTTTCATGGAACCAAGTCAAATTTACAATGGTGATGTCTGTGTGCTCTTTAATTATTTTAATTTATTACCAACCTCATACAGGGTGTCCCATAATGATTGGGACTAACTTTAAGGGGAGGTAGGGCATGTCAAAAGGATTCAAAATTGCATAGCAACCCATGGTAGCAAACGACATGGCAAATTGATATCAGAGGTACAAGAAATGAAGGAATACAAGACAGAGATTATCAGAAATATTTATTGTTCATAAATATTACATATACTGTGGTAGATGATACCATTTCAAAAGAATACAAAAGATGCTCAAAGTTTCCACCATTACAAGAGATGCAAGCGTTACAGCGACGAACCATGGATTGGCGGACACGCTCGAAAACACCTGGATTTGTTTGGATATCTGCAACAGCGAAAACAGTTCTTCCAATTAGATCCATTTCAGACTCGACAGATGTTTTATACACAGCACCTTTAACTGCACTCCAAAGAAAGAAATCCAGGTGCTTAAATCCGGAGAGTGTGGGGGCCAGGTAACTAGGTTCAATGGGTTGCATAGCAATCCACGACCATGGGTTGCTATGCAATTTTGAATCCTTTTGACATGCCTTACCTCCCCTTAAAGTTTGTCCCAATCATTATGGAATACCCTGTATATAGTCTTTTTTTTATTAAAATCAGATTTTAAAGAATCCAGTTGCATATCTGGATTATCATTTAAATTAAGGAGATAAGGGGTAAGTTTTCTTAAAACATTTCAGTTCAGTTCAAATGATTAGCCTTCTAGAAACGCTAAGGGTTGAATACGGGTTTGTTTGTTTCTTTCTTTTGGGTTTAACGAAAGCATATCATTCCTTATCGAAATTTCCAGTTTCATACAACACTTTAGAAAACATGGTGTGAAGGAAATGCAGACCCAGGATAAGGGGAGTTTTCCCTGGATTATTTTCCTTTTCTGAAGTTCCATTCACTCTTCAAGCAGACTCTTCCAGGTACTCTCTAAGCTTATAAAAGTACAAAATCTGATTACTGCAGATGCTCATATTGACAGTTCACCGTCTAATTAACCCCATTTAACTCTTCCTTTTGTTAGTTACGCAATAAAAATCTTTCAGACGAAGAAAATGAAGGCGAGGAACTCATTTGCAAATTGAAATGAAAAGAATTTAAAGATATCTCAGTTCCCGAGCATTCGAGATATTTCCCGAACAACACGAGGATATTAGTTTTTCACTTACCTTACATTAAAGCTTAAGGCTGATGTGTATTAACCCTATTGGATTCATACATTCCTTTGGTGGACGAAATTTATAAAATGAATCTTGCTGCAAGGTGCAGAAAAGTTCAGGCTATCTGAAAATACCATTTTTTATTTGGTTATCAGCATTTATGTAGCTGTAAATAGTAGACACGTTTTCTCCATAGGTTAACACTGAGGTGAGCGAATCTAATAGGGTTAGTACACACCAGCCTTAACCCTTTCAGGGCAAACATCCTCCACCGTTTGCACAGTGCAGATTTCCCCCCCCCCCCGACTTTTTTTATCTAAAGAATCTTGAAAAAATTTCCAATTAAAGGTTGCAAAATGTTTTTGCTTCTTTAAACTGATAACAGATGACAGTACTAACCATTTGTTTTACTCATTTAACTGGAATACATTGAATGCAAGTGAAATAAGCCTAGATTTAGGCGTTTGCACTGTGCAAACGGCGCCCCTCAAAGGGTTAAGGCTTTTGTTTAACTCGAACTGATATTTAAAGAAATGCTGCTCGAGAGCAGAGAAAGCCTCATTTTGGTATCCCTTACTTTATCTAGCTTGCTAATGCAAAGTCTCCTCTTTCCCATTGCACCTTATTCATGTTTTGTCTCTCATTAAAAATTACGGCCGGCACAAGAATTATCCGCCCTCGGCACACATACGTCTTAGACAGTGTTGCCAACTTGGGGGTAAGTTAGACGAAAAGGGGTGTTTTTTTAGGGGCATTTTGTGGGGGGAACATTTTTTAATATTTTGTACAATCGAGACGCGTTATTTTATTAGATTATAAGTTCCATGCATATGTCAAATGTAAATAAACCTCCATTTAATTATGTAAGTGTGTATTTTCTATTTATTTCAATTTATCTCTCAAACAGGATGCCTATTTGGAACCAGAATTTCTTTTAGGAAGGTCTAGGGTGATATCAAGTTGGTGTTGGGGGGAAACAGGGGGATTTCGAGATGGCGCTAGGGGGAGGCGCTTCATAGAGGTTGGCAACACTGGTCTTAGACTATCTGGACCATTTTTGGGCTCTAATTCCAAACTACCGTGCCGTGCAGTAGAGCATCCTTACAGTGGTAAGATAAATTCTGTTTTAATCAATGCATTAACTGTATATTATACTTGCTGCACATGCTTAAAGTCTAATGATGGAAATTTAAGTTTGATGCTGGCTGAACTATTGGGTTAGTTTATACGGAAAGCAATACTGCTTTTAAGAACTACAAAGTTTACTTTTAGATTAGTTTCGTTAGTTTGAAGATCAGTTTCGTTCCATGTAAGATTATAAATTAAAATTAGGCTTGAGATTTTTCTTACTGTTTGATTGGAAACAGAAAATAAAATGTGTAGAAGGATAAGATTAATTTTGTTTCACTATCCATCTTAAAAAGAATATATTTAATATAATAAAAGGGTATTTTATGCAAAGGAAGGTTTTAGTTTGATATGCTTCGATTTTACCTAAGTGAACAATTATATCTGCTTAGGAAATAGATATATCGAGTATATTGGAAGTAAAATTCAAATATTAAACAGGAAAAAGTTGTTGAAACGTAAATAAACTATGTGATTTAAAATAATGTGATATTTTTTATTTATTTTGTAAGTTTGGGATTTTTTTAATATCTTAATTGGTCTGTCACACGCACACACACAGACACTCAGACATCATATATACATATATTGAACACATATCCAGTTTTTTTTAAGTCTGCAGTTTCAGTTATAAATAATAAAGCATTTCACGCATTGTCCCCCGTAGCAATATTTTTGTTATCTAAATGTATGGGAACATTTTATTGAAGTCTCTTACTTGATTTTATTGAAGTTTTTAAATGAAAATTATTATTTTAGACAAATTTAGCTCTATTAAATTACTTGAAAATGAATGTCAAAAATACCCAGAAAAAAGAACTGAAAAGAAAGAAGATGGAAATTAGTTTAATTTACCGTCAGGAATGAACGTTTTTTTTGCTCTCATTTGAAAAATTTTATCACAAAGGAACTTCCATTCTTTTACTTAGAACGCGAGATATAACCAAACTTGCTTTAGAGTTTGATTTTTTAATATGTATATGTATAGGTCTCTGAACTCACAACCAAACTGTTAATTCTATAACATCTGAAAGTAATTTTTTTTATATTAGAATGAAGTGGATGTTTTATGTTTTAAATAGCTTTCGAGAATTGTAAAGTTAGCATGCAAAGCTGAAAACTAGGTATGAAAACAAAAATTAAATTCACATTATACATAATATTATAGACTATACACTTTTTATACATAACTTTATTTAACTTTGCATTTAACCTCAAATTAAAATTACATGAAAATCACTCCTCCATACGCAATTAGTTTTCCTTTGAGGAATTTTCTTTGAATTCGAATATTTTTGTTGTAAAGGAGGAGATTTTAATCCCATTATTCAATAATCCCGAATAAAATAAAACCCCCATGAATTTTCTTTCATTCGCATTATTATTTTTTAAATATTAAGTCTCAAAACTTTACCTACATACCCAGAGATAGCAACTTAACTGACGAGTACTTTTAGGTCTGAAATTCGAATTTCCATCGCTCTAAAGTAATCAAAATAAACCCAAATAAAAACTAAAAACTATAAAGAATCTTGTTATAGACGGAGTGTAGAATTTAAATGGAAAGGATAAAGTCAATTGCCCTAATGTGAAGGCAATTGGTGAAAAAATCTTCCCCGCTTGACTTGTTTACCATATCTTCTCAGTATAAAATCAATTTATGTTTAAGCGTCTAAACCAGTTTATGTCTAAAGGAATATTGAACATGAACCTGAAGTTTTCTCGGCATGTATGCTAAAAACCTCATGGTTCATTTACATGCCTTTATCACAGAAATTTATTAACCCATTTTTACCATGTTTTTATTAACTCGCTTTCTTGTTTGTTTGTGTGTGTTTGTCCAGTACAAATCTTGCAATCGATTTTTAACTAACTTCCTGACTAGCTAGACATTTGAAACTTTTAGAATAGCTCAGAAAATGATGACAATGCATTATTTTAATACTTTTAGCCATCTTTAAACAGCTTTGAATTCATTTTCAGATAATTTTGTTTTGTAGACTGGTGCAGCCATCTATCGGCCGGGACGGGAACGGAAAGTTAAACGCAAGTTAACTTCCAATTAACTTCATTTTCTTTCAAGTTGATGGAATAATTCATCAAAAAAATTTTAAAAAGTATTTATTAATACATAGAATTGTCAAGTTTATAAGATTCAACAGAAAATTTAAGAACATTGTATATAAAAAGTTCTTTTTATCTTGTAATTATTTTTTCTATTCTTATAGATTCAAAGTTCGTGCTCAATATCTTGAATAAAAATTGAAATACACGAAAGCAAAATTTCAAAACGATAAACTATGGTCAACATGTAAACACTGATTACCTTTTGGAAGAATCCCAAAAACCCTTAAATACATAACTTTCGTGAGTTTTTATCTGAAAAAACAATCAAATTTTATAATCTGCTAATGAAAGGAAAAGACTCTTTGAAAAAGTTAAAAAAGACTTTAGACGATTTAAGCAGTTTCGTAGAAACGGTTTTAAGGATCTTTAAAAGGCACTAAGAGATAAATGTAAGAGATAAAATAATTGTCATAGGGATATGACAATAATGTCACGGCCAGGGGCAGCAAAATCGAGAAATACGGACAAAATAACATAATTGCGAAATGTAAGAGAGAAGCAGGTCTAAGAAGCAAATGGCTGACAATAAATCTAAACTGCTAAAGATAAAACTAAAAGATAAAAGTGCTGTAGAATGAATGGTAACGAAGAGAAGAAAAAAAGAAAGGAAGACTGAAAATTTATGAGGGCTATAAAACAGAACACGTGTTCCATGATGTCGGGCATGGGAAAAAGTGCATGGGAAAAAAAAGGAGAATTTTATAGGTCCCGCCCTCATTGCGGATTGGTGAAAGGGGATGCAGAAAAGGCAGACAGGGACGAATTGTGATGACCTATAATAATAATATGGCCAATGGAATGGAGAAGAGGCGGAGCCGGCAGAAATTAGAGAAAAATAATATGAAATAATATGAGGAAGCAAAAAGACAGACAGGACACTGAGAGAGTTAGATGTTAGAATCAGAAGTAGCAGCCACCCAGCTAGTAAAATGTACGAAGTGCGCCCGATGATGATATAAGCCGTGACTGATGCCAGCAGAGCTTTAAGACGACTGCGCCCCATTGCCCAATGCCGTGCACATAGATTGACTAAAGGAGCCCTGTACTCTACCGTAGACGTATCCAGTACCAGTGAGGTGCCCAATGCCGTGCGCATAGATTGACTAAAGGAGCCCTGTACTGTACCGTGGACGTATCCAGTACCAGTGAGGTGCCCAATGCCGTGCGCATAGATTGACTAAAGGAGCCCTGTACTCTACCGTGGACGTATCCAGTACCAGTGAGGTGCCCAATGCCGTGCGCATAGATTGACTAAAGGAGCCCTGTACTCTACCGTGGACGTATCCAGTACCAGTGAGGTGTGAATGAAAAGAGGCCGTTATAGCTCCGTGCCCGATGTCCACAACGACGAGCCAATTATCATCTGTAAAGGTAAGGTCCCTTTATTTCCACTGCATATTATACCGTCATTGCTTCTCGTTGCGTAGCCTGCATTAACTTAATGATATAGAGCGCGGTAGTGAAGTAATCATATAATGGTAGTTAGCATAAAATAAATGATAAGTCGTATAATGAATTAATTTGAATAATGATTTTGTAGTGAATGAATTAAATGTATGTGTAGATGAAGTATGACCTGTTTTGTAGGAATGTATAATATCATATCATTTATGTTAATCAATAAATTAATTGATCATATAAAACCAGAGTTGTTTCCTTCATTTGGGGATCGCAATGCAATGAAATGTACAAATTAATTATATTCAGAAAATCATTGACTTATTAAAAGATACATATTAAAATATAAATAAAATTGCTAATTTCCCACTAATTTTCCCCGTCACATTTTGGTGCCGTGCAAACGAAACTTTAAAGGGAGGTTTTGCGGAACTCACAATAATCTTACTATCAAAATCAGTAATTGCTATTTATTTCTTGAATAAGGGTAATTACTAAAACGTTTAACAGAAAGATCGCACGTAATAGTATCACTGCATTACCGAACATGCATGAAAGCACTCCATCTCCTTTAGGAAATTATGAGTCGTGTAGTATCAAAAAGAGGAATCTCCATTTTTTTTTTCAAAACGGAGTTAAGGATACTTTCTAATAGTATTTCAATCAGTTAAAGAAGAAAATTTTTTGAAAATGGCTTACTAATAAAACACAGTGTGGGAATTTTTCTAAAGGATCAGAAGATACAGATTTCAAATTTATATCTTCAAAAATGTATTAGATATTAGTTCTTTGACCTTTATCGACATAAAAAAAAGGTCTGATGAAGATTTCTAGTTTAGTTCCTATACCCTTCACATCCTTAATTCTGTGTTTGCTGTGCAAAGGGTGTTAAGTCCAAAATGGGCTAAAATGTGTTATGAAACCAGGCATGTTTGAAAAATCAAGGGCTACTGCAGGGTATAAAAAGCTAAGTCCAACTCCACTCCTCAGGCCCTGATTTTCCATTAGGCCTGGTAGGCCCGGGCCTAGGGGTCCCCCCAAAATTTTATTTTAAAAGAAAAAATTCCCAATTCAGTTGTTTTTATTTTACCTTTTTAAATAGCAATTTTTTATATATCCTTTCAAATTTGACTGATTGGTTCATCACATGTATGTTACAGTGTATATGAGGGATAAATAAGTTTTTCTGGTTGCATTATATTGGTGTTTTAATGATGAGTTTAATATGTTGTATTGCTTTTTGTTATTTGATAATGTTCTAGGCTTCTACGCTCAAAATAGCCAATTCTTGGTAAAATGGTACATTTACAATGATTCATGATTATTTTTTTTTGTGTGTTAAGTTTGGAAATTTTTCGCCCACATCAGTGTTAGGGAGCCCCCATCCCGAGTTGTGCCTATAGTCAAGAATTTTCTAAATCGGGCCCTGCCACTTCTAACTATTTTTATTCATCAGGGAAAATTTGGGATATGTGAAACAAAACACAAACATGTTAGTGTTCAAGGAGTTATGTCCCAATCAAGGACTTAACACTCTTTACTCAATAAAAAATAAAATTAAAAAATTTACTTTAAAGAAAAAGATTAGAAATTAAACTTAAAAAAATGACTTTACAAAAGCCTTTTATTTGAATCCCATTTTTCTCAAAATTACGATTTTGGACTTGAAACTCTTTACACTGCAAACACAGAATTATAAACGCATAAATGAGATTACAATATTCTAAGAGTTAAAACTCGGAGCTCATTTAAAATTTTTTGAGACTATCAAGTAAAAACGCCTTTTATTCCCGTAACAGTTTTCTACAGGTAACGCGTATAAAATCCCAGTTTGCAATCAAAATAAATAGTATAAAGAATTGATTAATTTCTTCTCCTCTATATACAGCAAATTAGTTTCATTTACTTAAAAAAAACGGCCGGAATTTTGTAAAGTCTCTGCGATGTACGAAAAAGGAAGAAATAATGATTTTCCTTTTCTCCAATCAAATTAAGAGAAACGAGAAAATTAATTGAACTTCTGGCCAGCTAATTTAATTGCTAGAGGTGATTAATGGACGAACGTGTTGCAAATGAATTTTTAAGATTCAGAGACAAACAGTTTTTGAACCACGAAGAACTCTTAAAAAAATATTTAAGCGTAAAGGCTTAAAGTAGGCGGATGAATTGAAATGGATAAACTTGATATAATCTGTATAGTTTGGAACTGTGGTTAAAATTAATCGTTCTGAGCCTGGTAATCGTAAAAGAAAAAGAACAGTATCAGCGAAAAGATAGGGAAGTTTATATTAAGAATAGAGAGAAATAAAGGAAGTAGATAATTTGAAAGTACGTGACTATTTCAAAAATATTTTAATTGACATTCTCACATAGCTCCTTTACTGACGCATGTGACATCACGCCCTGTAGGCACGATAACATCACCGTAATGCTTACTCTACACCAGGGGTGTCAAACTCGAGGCCCGCGACGAAAATTTTTTAGGCCCGGCCAATATATTAGCACACAATAATGTATATTAAAATACCGAATCAGAATTATAATAAGATAGGAAGAATTTGCTAAATGTTTTCTTAATTATACTCTTTTTTTGCTATTATTAAACAAAATGCGTATATTTATGTTGAATATACTGTAATTAGGTAAATAAACATACGTTTGTATTAATATTGATTTTTTTTGCGGCCCACCTGTAGTTAAACCTTGTTTGTTTGGCCCAAGTTAGCCTTTGAGTTTGACACCCCTGCTCTACACCAACGGCTAAGGAGACGAAAATCATGTATCTTCGTTGTTGCGCATGCGTATTACAAACAAATTTTCACTCTCCCGGTTCGTCTCCGTCTCTGGTCTCTGCGGTTTCAAGTTGGAAAAAGTTCAACTTCTGTCTCTGCCGCCATGCTCGACAGCCAATCTGAATAGAAAGAGAAGATTATGCGCATGCTCAAATAAATTGCCTAAAGAATCGTCCCCCCCCCCCGTCTCCTAGGGTTGTGAAGGCTTTTATGACAGCCACAGAGACAGGCGACAAATTGTGTCTGTCTTTCGATGCTGTCACCTCTGGTGTGGAGTAAGCATAACAGTGTGTCCCGACATTTTTCGATCGTAGTCCCCTTCTATAGTTTCCACTCATCCTGAAACCCCCTGCATATTTTCATTAAAAAGGCCTTTTAAGACAAAGAAAAGCTCTAAAAGGAATTTTTCATAATTTAATTCTAACATAATGTTTAATTTAACAAAAATTAAATTGGTAAGAAACTTGTAAGAAATTTGCTAAGGAATAGAGAACATTAAGAAACATTCATCCCTCAGTCAAAGATGCGTAAAAGACAGAACAGAACAAAACCCCAAGGAAAATAATGAACCTACCGTAATGATTCAGAATTATACTACATCAATAAAAACAGAAAGTCTCTTAACTAAATAAAAGTGATTTATTCCGTTGGAGAAACTACAACAGTAATGCCAAACGGGACAGCGCTCTCTGATGAAAGAGAAACGAACGTTTAGAATTATTTGTGTACTGAATGAAATAAGTAACCGTGATTTTCATTTACCACCCAATAACGGCTGTAGGATTCTAACTAACTGAGTTTGTACTTTGAATAAGAGTATCTCTCTATTCTAAAAAAAAGTAACTCCCGCTGCCGCTGTTAAAAGCTTGTCACGCTATCTCCTCCGAAACAGCTGGGGGTATGGGGTCGAGAGCGATACCAATGGATGCAGAAAAATGAGGGGACCAAAGTTAGAAATGTCTCATCTTCGTCGGACTTTAAGTTTTTAAAATTTTTTATTTTATGTTTTGTGGGAAAATATTGACTTTTTCATCTTCAGATTACGATAACTCGCCAAAAAATGATCGTAGAAATTTTATCTTTTTACAATCTAAGACTGCAGACATTTCTCTTTCAAACTGGACCCCATTTGTTTAAAAATATTTTAAAACAGACTAATATTTTCATCAAAAAATGAAACACATTTTTTATAGAAATATCGTCCCCTATGTGGATGTAATATCGATGCTCCTCGAGTTTTTATCTTACAGAGAAAATATTTACATCATCTGGAAGCTGAAAGCTTTCTTATGCATATAAACCTCATTTCAAGTCTCTATCTTAAAATTAATTTTAAAGCTGATAATTCAATGATGATAAACCCTTCGCATAAGGGTGACAACAGTAAGTGGATGGAAGCTGTTACATTGCCCGAGAATCACCCCTATGTATCTCGCTATTAGCCCTAACAGAAGAGAGAGCGTAGCCAGCCTAGGGGCGAAGCCCCTAGTTAGAATAAAAAAGAATAAGAATAAAAAATCTACTCCGAATGTTAACAGAAATGAACATATTATCCTTCTAAAACAATCCGCTACTCAATAACTCATATCCTAAACGTTTTACTGGCTGCTTAATAAACATCAGTTTTGAATAAACTTGACAATTTCAGTCATTTTTGCTCTACATACACTGGGTGGCAGTTTATTATGACCACCTACGCAGAACACCTTTGGTCCACCTTTTGTTCCCGCTACGATTCCTGCTACGATTCTGTCTGGCACGGACTCGATGAGATCTTGGTAAAGGGCTAAATATATCAGAAACTATATCCGATGAAATGAACTTTTCAGTCCATTCCAGCTACAGCATTTAAATACCTTTATCCATTCAGATGTTATCCCGCACGAATTGAAGGTCCCAAACAATGCCAAGAAAACATCCCGCCAAAACATAACATTGCCTTCACCAGCTTGAAGAGCTTTGGCAATGCAGTTACGGTCCATGCCTTTGCACAGTTTTCTCCCTATTCGGACCCTACCATCTGCATAGTGTGTTTAAAAACGGAGTACATTGGACCACACTACCCTTTTCCATCCTTTTACTGTCCAATACTTGCAATTCTGTGTGAACTAGACAGAAGACATCTGATCTTGCTAGATTCTAACAGCAAAGGCTATCGAACAAGCGTTTGCCTTCCATACCCGATAAGATGCAATATACGGAAAACAGTACGTTGAGAGGCCATCGGAGTTGGTCCCTGACAAAGATTAGCAGTAATCTGACGTAGTGTTGTTCTTCTGTCTGAAAGGACAAGTCTGAAAACCCTCCTTTTAGCTCGAGTGTCCAGTAACCGTTGGCGACTACCTGCCTTACGTTAAGATCTGGTTTTCTTGTTTGATAATCCACTCTTTGTCTCGAACACTTCACAAGCGAAGCAGTTTCGTTGATACTCGACCCACTGCTTCTAGCACCAACAATAATTCCAAATCCATTTAATCGCGCTTTTTATTTATTTCTTTACAGGCAATTCATCCACACCTATTTTTACAGTCATCAAGCCTTCTTTTTTTATATCGATTTCACCGTCTAGCAGCAGCAACAGCGTGTCGTGAACAAATTTCCTTTGTTTTTATCTTTTGTTGATTTGCTTAAAATTGTCGGGTGGTCATAATAAATTGTGCTCTGAGTGTAACATAGTAATTTGTATTTATCCACCATGCAATCTTTCTTTTGAATTATTTCCCTTTGTCTTATTTATTAATATGTCTTTTTAAATACTTTTCTTACTTTTTGCTTGAAATTGGTTTTACTGCATTATGAAGTGTACTCAACCCAAGCTTTTCGTCTCAAATAACAAAGCGTATGACATCCTCTTGTTTGACTCCCAAATTTCCTTTGTTTTTATCTTAAGTGAAAAAGGTATTTTACACGAGATCATCTCACAAATTTTGTGTATTTTGTTTCATTCATTAGCTATGTAATTTCAACTGTGGATTTTCACATATGCATGGGATACTGAATAAATATACATGACTGGACGAAATAAGTTTGTTAGCACCCTGTGTATGATTAATGATCTTAGGTGATGGGCCATTCGACATAGTTCGAATAACATCTGCCGTTACTAATTATCAAAAGAAATCTCCTGATGCTGATATCCAGGATTCATTAGGGTTGGAATTTTATCGTATATGTCAAACTCTTTGGACCGTGTTGTTCAGATATTATCATCCTGCACACTGAAATTTCTTTCCTTTCTATCCAAATCCAGATCCAAATAATTTGCTGAATAATTATTCTCAGATTCGCTTTAAGTTTATTCATTCTCTGAACGAATAAAATCACTTTCACTACCATCCTGTAACACTTCTTCAATTACTTCATTATGCAATATGCGCAAATAATGAATACCCATACACACAAGTTCACTGCTAAGGAAGCATGAGTCATATCACGCTGGAAAAACACTTCTTAGAATGACTAATACAAAACTATCTCCTTGAATAGGCGGTGTGGGATTGTTGAGCGAGATTTGACCATGTTTTGCTACCCTAAAACAAACGTCATCTCAATGACATCTCACTTGTTACGAAGGCATTTTCATTTTTTACTGGTAAATGCCATTTGATCTGTTGGCAGTTGTGTAGACACTTGCTGGAGAAATTTCAACATAACTGTACGATTGACACGTATGTTTTAACTCTGGAACACCACATGAAGTCCTAATGATCCTTTTCAAATTTTCATTTTTTATAACTTTCGTTTAATAAATGTCAACAACTAGCTTTCTATGACTTTACCCAATTAATTCATTTATTCAAAATAATGACGTATTTTTGCCGCAAAATTGTTTATTTGCGTGAAGTGCATAACAGATTAATTTTGATGTTAACATCAATTTAATTTTATTTTAATTTCAACATGTGTAACCCTCTAATGGTATAGTGGTTTGAGACGAAATAGATGGTAGGTCGGGTCGGATCCGAACCGATGTCTTTTTTGATGAGGTTTTTGGTAGAAATAAGTACACAATGAGCATTTTTGTTGTATAATAACATTTATTGATAATATTTTACATGAAATAAAAACCTTTTTGTAGAAAAAAAGACCAACGAATTGTAATTTTGCTAAACAAAGAAAATATCTCTGGCATTTACATAGAATGTTGTATATATTAGGTCTAATATGTAATTTAGTTTTGTACCTAGTTTTAGAAGTTACTGAACCAAATTTCCGAGCACATACACGCAAAAATAATGTATACTGACATTTCTGGTCTTCAAAATCGAAATAAAAAATTAAAAATCTAAAAAAAATGACTAATAATCATGAATTACGTTTTTCAACAAAGACACTATACAACAAAGATTCATATTTACTGCAAACTTATTACTGCAAACGCTCTAACACCTGTTGCAAGACTGGATGGTAGGGTGCCTTGTCAACTCGATCTCTTGCAATGAAAGGGGAGACTCTCATTGCATGGGGGAAAT
Organism: Dolomedes plantarius; assembly: GCA_907164885.2. NCBI lineage: Eukaryota > Metazoa > Arthropoda > Arachnida > Araneae > Dolomedidae > Dolomedes > Dolomedes plantarius. The sequence goes on from OU015493.1 coordinate 36,711,520, forward strand.
GGGTGGGGGAAAACACACCCCTGAGTCGGATCCGACCCCCACCGTAGCGTTAGAGAATTAATTTGCATTTGTAAATGTTTCTTTAAAAATAAATATTCGCAACAAAAGAAGCAAATGTTGAAAATATTTATCCTAATTATAATTAGGGATCAAAATAATCTCCATCAGGCATTGTAGTAAGTTTTAATATCCAGGCATTCTAGTGTTAAATGATGGCCTATTGTATAGTCTCTCAGTTGAGTGACTCCCTTTTTTAACTAAAGAATCAAATTAAGGATAAATATTTCAACGTCATTAATCCTCGGGTAAAGAAGAATGGTTTATGAAGAGATTTTTTACATGTTTTTATTAACCCTCTTTCTTGTTTGTTTGTCCAGTACAAATCTTGCAATCGATTTTTAACTAAATTCCCGACTAGCATGGCATTTGAAACTTTTAGAATAGCTCAGAACACGATGACAATGCATTCTTTTGATACTTTTAGCCATCTTTAAGCAGATTTGAATTCATTTTCAGTTAATTTCGTTTTGTAGATTGGTGCAGCCATCTGTCGGCCGGGAAGGGAACGAAAATTTAAACGCAAGTTAACTTCCAATTAACTTCATTTTCTTTCAAGTTGATGGGATAATTCATCAAAAAATTTAAAAAAGTATTTATTAATACATAGAATTGTCAAGTTTATATGATTCAACAGAAAATTTAAAAACATGTTATATAAAAAGTTCTTTTTATCTTGTAATTATTAATTTGACGTACCTGCTATCATGAAACACGCGATCAACCAGCAAAACAACCTGATCATTAATACATGGATAAACTGAATATAGTAGAGAAAGGCGTAAGCCTCATTCTTAGATTATTCATCGGTTGATCTTCGGTTAATCGGTAGAGCAAGCACTGGCCTCATTGTTTGGTCAATCATCTCAGTAGAGCAAGAAGAATACGCCACGAGTTTGCAGCGAGCAAAGTCGTTGCAATGAACGAAGGATTGCAGAACCGGACTAAAACTTCAGAACCGGGTTTCGGTTGTCATATATTTCCAGAACCGTGTACCCGGGTATTACTCGCGTTTGAATAAGCCATGACTACAAAACATTTGACCTTAAATATTTTCCCTTAAATATTAACGATAAAACTATATTTATTTATAACAGGTCTCACTGCAAAGAATCGGCATTAGACAAAATAGACAAAAAGAAACATTAGACGACACACACAAAAAAGTTATGTAAAGAATTTTAGCCTTTAGAGCAAGTAAAAAATATATTTCTTTTTAATTTATTTTAATTTAAGGAAATGGGTTCTGAAACCCGAAAATACAGAATTCCTTGTAAATATTTTAGGTTTTTGTTTTTAATTTGCCACTAAATTAGAAATTCCTAGACTAAATTGCATATTTTTAAATAATATAAGATGCAACCTATTTCTGCTGTTTATACGAGTAACTGCAACAAATGAAATTTTTTTTTTAAATTTTATATGAAATAAAATAAATTCTATATGAAATGAATAAAAGGAAATGACACTCGAGGTCATATTTTTCGACAGGAGGTTTTCTGAGATGGTTGAAGGGAATCTAGTAGTTGAAACAGTGGATGCGTTTAAAACAAAGGGTCCCCTCTAGAGAGTGATAAATTGTAAAGCATGGTAAAACTGTTTATCCCCATTAAAACTGTTGTCTTTTAGACCTAATATTTACTACTTTCAAATACCCGGTTCTACAACCATTGGAACAGGGTTTTCGGTTCCAGTAATTTCCCCCGGGTACTCGGGTACCCGGATCTGCAATCCCAACAATCGACTTTGCAGCCCATACCAATCTATCACTTTGCAGGTGACATTTGACTTGTAAAGCTAATTTGTTACCCCTGGATCCAAGTGCCGAGGATTAATGTTGCTATGTACTAACCCTGTTGGATTTGCTCACCTCAATGTTAATCTATGGAGAAAATTTGTCTACTATTTACAGCTACATGAATGCTGATAATCATATAGAAATGGTATTTAAAAATAGCCTGAACTGTTTTGTACCTTACAACATGATTCGTTTTAATGATTTCGTCCACCAAAGGAATTTATGAGCGTTTAGAACACACTATACCAGATTTTTCTCCCAGAATAATTTAAATTTTAAAATATTATTTGCATTTCTTGTAAAATACGAAAAATGTCCCAAGGTGTAAAATTTTTTTTCTCTTTTACAGAGTACAATTTTCTAAAAAAATCTTTAAATCCAAGTCTGCAATCCTTGGACAAATTTTCTCCATACGTGAACATTGAAGTGAACGAATCCAATGGGGTTAGTTAGACAGCAACCTTAATGGTTTGAGTCTATTTCAAACATTCCACTTGCCGCATATCAGTACTGCACATGTTCGAGTTGAAACTATTAATTTTAGCACCTTAAAAGCAGTTCTTTGTTTAATATGGTTTGATATCTTATTTCCTTCAACTTTAGTACTTGCGCAACATAAATTTACTTTTATTATCTCTCTCTCTCTCTCTCTCTCTATATATATATATATATATATATATATATATATATAATTACAAGCTTTTATAGCGGCCCAAACATGTAATTGCATTATATATACGAAAATATAACGTAAGGTATTACAAAACCAAAGATATAAAGGATAAATTGGAGCCCAAGACTGAAGTTAGATCATATCATAAAATTAAATAAAAAAATGGATGAACGAGCTTCGAAAATTACGTATATCAACATTGCCTGCATCAGAAAAAATATGTGTTGAAAGACCACGAGGAAATTGCTTTGCCCTTAATGGCTATTCGTAATCATGGAAAGCAATTACCTTTTTCCCGAGATGATGCTGAAACGTTTCTGAAGAGGCACATAAAAATAATAAAATCTGATTTCGTTTATTTATGAGAGACATTATATTTCCCTTCACACTTTTGTTCATTTTTCATACTGATAAGAATGCTTAAGATTTAAGGTTATTTATAACCAATATGAAGACCATATTTTCAAGAAGTTTTGGCTTGATTTAACATAAAAAAGGGGCATATCAGAGAAGACATTTTATGAAGTATCTCAAATACAAGAAAATTGCAAAATCAATGATGTTGACGCATTGCATAAAATAGCTTCTCAAGAATTTTACTTCTAGGGACGATGTGCTACATTTCTTGGCAGATAATTTTCTCATTAGATTCAACTTTTAGTTTTGAATTAATTTGTTAAATATGACTTATGTGCCTTTGTTGAGGTTCATTTTGTTAGGAATGCAACTTAAACGGCCACACACAGATGATGAAAGCACATTTAATTAAATCTTATTCTAGCTCCGTGGCTTGATGGACAACTACATTAATTACTTCGGAACTACACTGCTGGCCACTAAAATTGCACCACCAGGAAGGAAACCAAATAACAAAACTTTATTTATTGTACGTATACAACATAGTAGGAAGAAAACATGATTAAATGTGTGGGCAATTTGGGGGGACACAGGGTCCGAAATTAGTACACACAGCTGCCACCTCTGGCAGCTAAAACGGCTGTAACCCGGTTAGGCATGGAGTCGAAGTGGGCTTGGATGACAGATACGGGCAAGTCATTCCATTCTGCTTCAAGTCTATTCCACACTTCCTCAATTGTAGTGGCTAGAGAACGGTTTCGGTCCAGTCTCTCAGCAACCCATAACAAGATGTTTTCAGTGGGTGAGAGATCTTGAGAACGTGCTGACCAGGGCAACAGTCGAACACCCTCTGTGTCGAGGTAGGTCAGGACACGACGGGCAACACGCGGTCTTGGCGTTATCTTGTTGAAAGATGACGCCTCCGAGGCCTCGAAGATAGGGTACAGCCACCGGCCTTAAGATCTGACAAATGTAACGCTGGCTGTGTGTTCCTGCTATGCGCTTTTCGCAAGTTTCATGACAGTTGTGTCGTTGTTGCTGATGCCCCTTGTCCGGAAGTTCCAGACCAGGTTAATATGGGCTTGTGCGGGCTGAAGAGTGCGGCTTCGGTTTACAATAGCATCACAAGAGTCCGACTTGATCAGACGCCACCTCAATTTTGACGGTGCACCCCCAGAAGCAACATCTGGTGGGTGGGGATTATACCTTCTTCCACACTCTCTGACCTCACAGTCGGACTTTCCTGTCTACGGATTAAATGTGTCCATATGTGACCTAGACACTAGGCGCTTGTCGGGATTCGAACCGAGCACCCTCGACGCCGGAAGCAGATTTGCTACCACTAGGCTACTTCGGGCCCTTGTCAGTTGTAATTCGGCCAACGAATGTACTGAAGACTTTTATTAAACTTTAGTATTTTTTAAAATTCAAATTTTACAATTTGGATTTTTAACAGTGTTTGATTCATAATTTTCATATATTTTTCATATATTTATCACATTAAAATGAAAAAGTACAACGGTCAACATTATATGTATAATTCAAAAAACAAATCTACAAATATGTTGATATTTATAAATTTCTGTTTCCATTGTATAGAAATAAACCGTTCCAGTCTTTTTACCCAATTAATAAACTACTTTATTTCCGGTGTCTATCCTAGAATTCCAAAATACTATTCAAGCGTTGTAATTATTAAAAGAAAAAACATGACTTAAACCTAAGAATTCGAGTCATTGGTTGTCAAAAACATTCCGAAATGTCAAATCTGAGATATTCAATCTTCAAAAAATTTTTGAATGGTTTTAGATTTCTATTTTTTAAAAAAAATTGTATTCTCCATAGATTTCCAGAAAAAAAATGCTATTTTCCTATTTCCACCAAATATCGAAATACGTATATTCTTCTATTTCATGGGGCAGCCTTGGAAATGTAATATCCAATTTATATGCAAAAGTTACAGGCATTTTGGTGTTCTGAAAACATTCCGACTACATTTAACTTTAAATGTCGACTTGTTTGCTAGCAGAGTAAAGAATTCTTTTCCTCGAAAATTAAAATCTGAAGTTTCAATAAATGAATGAAAACTCTTGCAGGCTGATTCTGGGTGAAGCGAAAATAAATATTATATACTAGTAGGTAGCCCGTCATTTTTACGTCATAATGGAAAAAGTATATGAAAGTTAAAAAATATCCCGAATTATCTAAAATATTGCATTTAATCGACACCTTGTAAAAGCAAACCCTTTCATTATTTTTTATTTATTTAGTTTTTCATGCGATTGGAGTAGTAGACAGCCATTCAACCCGTCATTTTGACGTCATAATACTAAAAATGACGTCATAATGGAAAAAGTATATGAAAGTTAAAAACTTTTTTTACAGTTCACTTCACGATTCATTCACATTCAAGTTTATTTACTTTCAGAATTCATCGCAAAAGTAAACAGATTTTTTAAAACTGTTAAATATACAGCTAAAAACATCCAATTTTTTTTAGTTCTGAATGTTTTATAGAAAAATAGGCTGAACAAACGTGATTTGATGGAGAAGATATTTGTTTTTAGGTAAGAAAAAATTCTGATCCACATCTGAAATTGAAATTAAGCCTATTTGGCGGTTTGTTTACTGAGGGCTTCAATTGAAAGATGAGTACAGCCCGGAAGTGTCATACAGAGACAACGGCTATTATATATAGGATGATTTCAGTATATAAATGTACACACATTCATCATGATCACTTATCTCTTCAACATTCAACAAGTCCGCATAACACATTTTTAAAAAACATTGCGCAAACACGTTTTTTAAAAGAGTTACATCGTTTTCGAGATGCGCTATTTACGAAAAAATGATAGCACAGTGGTAGAGTGTTGGCTTTCGGTGCTGAGGGTGCTCGGATCTAATCCTTACAAGCGCCATTAAAAACAGAAGGTCGTTAACACTTTATAAAAACGATTTTGTAATTAATTTTTGTCGTTTGCATTTCGAGATAAAAATTTGACAACTTCAGAATAATCGTCTGCTACTGTTTTGTTTTGATTGGAATGTTAAAAAAAAGTGCGAATGACCTTCTGTACCTAGTGTCTAGCCTGGATATGGGCATGTTAAATCCGTAGACCGGAAAGTCCCTCTTTGAGGTCAGTGGGTGGAGAAGGTATGATTTCCCCCAGATGTCACCCTGTGGGTGCTCGGACAAAACTGAGGTGACACCTGGCCTCTGGTGTCATTAAAAACTAGAGCCGCACCCCTCAGCCTGTAAACCTATATAGAGCTGGTCTAGATTTCATTCCGGCCATAGGCATAAGCAAAAACAACAACGGTAAAATGATATAAAAATTTGAGAAACATATTTGATATCTAACTAATGTGATACGATGATTAATCAGGTTTTCCAGGTAAATAGATAGCCTTCGTTCCACAGGAACTTAAAAATGTCATTTTTATGGGCTACGCTGCGCACCAAACTGCTAGTAACAGGGTTTATTTTGTGTAGTTTAATTCTTGGTTTTAATATTCTAATTTTGCAGCATCGGGCCTTTATATTTATATATGTAAGGCGGTGAGTTTCAAAACCATCCTTAGCTGCCATTTGGGGATTTTTCGTGAATTGCAAAACATTCTTTGGGGATAACCACATGTTTTAACATTAAATTTCAAAAGGAAATAGAGAGTTTTACTATGTAATTTACCCATTTCTACATTACTCAAACATACCTACATTACTCATCTTGGCGAAAGAATTGTGTTCCCCTTCACCCGCTGCATTGGAAATAAAAAAAAATACTCAAACACTTGCATTACACCTACATGCAGAGTGGAACCTTAATCAGAATCCATTGCTAACAAACTTCAATTTTTTTTTGATAAGCACAAATCTGAAACTCAGCGTTTTACGCACACACACATACATACGCACACACACACAAACACACACACACACACACACACACACACACACATATATATATATATATATATATATAAGACTAAAAATGATGATTCTGAAAAGGAATGAAATCAATAGCTGAAACTTTTTTAAGTAAATCAAAAGAGAGTTCAGTCATTAAAAACTATTGTTCAGTCATTAAAACTGTTGTTCAGTCATTAAAAACTACACAAAGTTGTGAAGTATATAAGAATGCATTATTATCATTATGACATGCATCCTTTAAAAAAGTGATTTCTGATTTTATAGCAATCCTTTAGAACTGTACCAGAAGAAGCCGGCTTAGTGTACTCGAATTCCATCTAGTTGAAATCAAGTGTGGCTTTATGTTGAAACTCCTATAGCAAAAAAAAAAAAATGCGCATTTATTCTATATTTATTTTGCTTTAATGCATTTATCTTACATAAATACACTATTTAACCTAAATGAAATATAAAATAATCAAACTAACACATTTATAAGTAAGTACCTCAAGATATTTTAAAGTCATGAAATAAAAATTTAGTTATAATTAAAGAGAAATTAAAGCATCAAATCCAGCATTACATTTCTCATAAAAATGTAAAAAATGATCAGTTTTATGTAGCATCTTTCCAAAGTTTTTTCTTGGGCTGTGGCTTACTAAAAGGAGAAATGCAATTAGACAAACAGGCTGTAAAAGTCTGAGGTATTACTGTTTGAATAACGATACCTTTAATCCGTACCTACATAACTAAAAAAAGAAAAAGATGAAAACTTAAATTTAAAGCACCTTCATTTAATGGTTAAACTTTTCAATTTAAGATTCCGAGACAAGAGTGTCTAATCAAAAGTGCCTTTTAAATTACTCTTTAAACATCCCTTTAATTTATTGAGAGTGAAAAGGAAAGAATTCAGCTTCCCCCTGAAACTGATTGGCTGGAAACGATTGGTTTCTTTTATTGAAGCGCTGGTTTCTCGTAAAAGTCTATTCGTTCTGTTGTTCTAACGAAATATCGCTTTTTATACAAACCTCTTGAGGGTGCAGACTAGCGGCATGCGAGGCAATTATTTTTCTTTTTGTATTCTGTATTCCGAGGAGGTTAAAGAAGGTTTTTTGGAGGACATAAATATTACCTATGATAGAACCTATTAGTATCCAGGAAAAATGTTTTTGAATTAAAAACTATTTATAATCACATCTTGAATATTAAAATGCGACAGAGTTGAATGAAGAAGCAGAAAGGGATCTTCTGCAAACTTTAGTTTTGCGGATTATTCGGGCACCGTTAAAAAAGAATTTTATATATAAAATACAAATTGTTCAACAAAAAGTCAATGTGGATTTTAAAAATAGACAATTTACCTTTTTATAAAAAAAATAAAGTTTATGAAAGATTTATTATTTTACTAAAACTTATGGAGATCAATTTAAGCTGTTCATTAAAACTTTTTGACAATTTTATTTTTTTCTTCGGAATACAAAGCCAGTTTTTGATTATTCCTGTTTCCCTCTTTGAGCATCTGTGCTTTAATCACCACGGATAAGCAGAAGTTCAGTGCATATTTATATAACGTTTCGTCTTATTTCACTTTTTTATTCTATACTGCCCTAAATAATGCCTTTGACTTTGACTATTTCAAGTCAATCCAGGGTGTGACGAAAAAAAAACACAGCTATCCTTCACGTAAAAACAATAAAAACTTTTATTCACATTTAAAACGTCGAGGGTTACCACCTCAACAACACATACATATACTATATAAAAGTTCGTACGTAAAAATATTAAAAACATAGACGGGACTTGCACCGATGTCTCAAACGCACGTCGGAAAAAACCCCTTCTGCCTACTTGACAGTTCGTTCGGCACTTTTAACCTCTTCTCTCTCTCCTTCAGTTCGTTCGAAGACGCCCACCGTTCCACTTTTCACTTCTGTTTGCCAAACTCGGAGATTCGCTCAGTTAGTTGACCCATTCCGGTCGGCTGTTTGGATGGACGTCACAAGGGACCTTAAAGACAACAAAATGGTTTTTTCCTCTCCCCATCTCTGGTTTATACCTTGTCAACCAGGAATTCTCTTACATTCTAAGTTCTACTGTTATGTTGCTAGTTGCATTTCACGCCTAAGGACTGGAGATAAAGAGCTATGACTTTTGAACGAGGCAGAAAGGTTTTACCCTTGTGTTCTATCTGAAAGAGGGAAGAGACAACTCTCTAGATCCTCTCCTCGTTTGCTTGGGAATATCTAAGACCGAATTTTTTCTCACGAGTCCACTTTCCATTGTGGATTTTGTTCACGTATTTGATCTCTTTTTTTTGTAATTACTCTTTGAGATAACATAAAAATCTACATCGTAACGTTTATTTTTTCAGTAACTTTCCGTTGCTCGAAGTACCTGCCACATTGGGAGGAAAAAACTTTTTCCTGTGTTTAGCAGTATTCAGAAATATGGAATAGATTAAGTTTAAATGTTGTGTTTTTACGTCATTCTCGATCTAACTAATCTTTGTTCATTCTGGAAAGGCGTTCTATTATTTTAAGGAACCGACCAGTCCATAAAGAACTGTCCTTTATTTGTCTTAGACTGAAAGATCAAGAGACGTTCACCGATAATTTTGTCTGCTTGGGAAATAAGACGTAAAGTGCAGAACATATTGAGCTTTAGACTGCAAAGACATGTGTTGCCTTTTTGCGAGAAGTTACGGAATGTGCGACTATATAGTTGTAGTTTCTGATGAAATATTTCAATTACAATGATAAGCACGTTAGTTTGTAGCATATAGATTTCATATTAATAAAAATGTGCATCTACGACCACATTCTTTTACAATAGTTTTCAGGAATTCGGAATACTCGTTTGTATATTTTTCGGACATATTTACAGGAAGGGCAAAAGTTTTACGGAAGATTTGAATCACGTTCGAGCGAAAAAAAAGTAAGATTATTTCTCAAGCTTAAGATATATGCACCAATGAATTCATTATAACGAAACTGAGCACAAGAGATTTTATGTTTTAATTACATTTATTTTAGAGTATTTCGTTGTCTCATACACTCGACAGGGAAAAAGGAAATACGATGACAGATCACGAGAAGTGTTAAACGCTGTGCACAAATTTTATTCTTATTTTATCATACTTTTACTAAAATACCCTTTGTCGCGTTTAATTTTATTAAGTTAAGAAAAGAACAATATAATAGTTTAGCCTCCTTTTAGTAATCCCTTTTATAATTTCAACTGAAATCTGAAACGGGGAGACAGGTATTAGTGTGACATTTTATGATAAAAGGCATTTTCTTAAGATTGGGGAGTTATCTTATTCTACAAATTTTATTTCTTCTTCAAAACAAAGAACTGACTTCCTAGAAGAAATTATGTCCGTAGGTTTTAAAACTTCTCTCTTAACTTTTTCTCCTTTGGGTGACATATAGTACTTCTTTTCAACTACTAATAGGTAACAAAAAATAAATCTGTTCTTCACAAAGACTTACATATCTTTTAAGTTGAAATTAAAGACATCAAAGACTCTTGACATGATTTTAGGTTCCATTCAAGAACAAAGGAATTCGGTTCCCTATGAAATCTATACCCTTTAGATAATGTTTATTGAGCGAATTCTTTTTCTGAGAGGTTTTGTTTTTTGTAGTATATATTGTCCCAAACAAGAGAGTTGGAAAAATATTTTGGTCACAAATTTTTTGTAAGATTTTTTGTTGTCGAATGGGAGTATTAGGTACAGTAATTTGTGGTAGAATTTATATATATATATATATATATATATAAGTCCAAAATCGTAGTTTTGAGAAGAACGGGATTGTTTAAAAAAAAAAAAAAAAAAAAAAAAAAAAAAAAAAAAAAAAAAAAAAAAAGGCTTTTGTAAAGTCAGTTTTTTTTTTTTTTAAGTTTAATTTCCTATTTGGTACTTTTCCGTTAGAGTCTTTTTCCCTCACGCATCAACCTTTCCATCCACAAATTTGCTACAAAGGCCGTCAGATTCCATCGTCTGATGGATTTAAATACTTAGGTGTAATTTTCGATAGAAAACTTACATGGAGGTCTCATGTGGCGGACATCATCCGACGTGCTATGAAAAGACTTAATCTCTTAAAAATATTAGCGGGTTCTAAATGGGGCTGTTCAAGAGCCACTTTGAATTTTACATACAAAACGTATATTTTACCTATTCTTGTTTACTGTTGCGAGCCGCTGATTACAGGATCAGAGCAAGTTTTTCACCTTTGTGAGATTTTTCAAAATCAGGCTCTGCGATTGATTACGGGGGCAGTGAAGACAACACCCATTGACTGTATGCTGCTCAGCACTGATAACAGGCCTTTCAAGATAATTATTCAAGAAAGAGCCCTTCTCCTCTGGGAGAGAATACTTAGAATCCCTGGGTGTTTGTCCCTGTGGAACCAGGACTCTCTAAACTGTGGGAGAAACTTGAAAACACAGAGTGGTTTTTGCCAGGGAGTTGCTGATATTAGATCTAAGCTAGATTTGAATTTCGAGGTTGAACATTTCTCTCCCCCCATCAGCCCTATTGTTGATAAGAAATTTTCTATCCACCTAGAATTGATCAAGGATGTTTCTAAAGCGGAGACTAGTGACATAGTGCTAAGAACTCTCGCTCTCGAGACAATGGAATCATTTTACCCTGAGGAGGAATGGTTAAGAATATATACTGACGGTTCCAGAGTGAGCGGTTGTGTTAACGCCGGTGCTGGTGTTTACTGTGAACTTTTTTGCCTTTATACTCCCGTCGGTATCCATAGCTCAGCTTTCGATGGTGAGATCGCGGCCATCTGCCAGGCCCTGTCACAACTACGGCCTCGTCTGGACTCCTTTTCGAAAGTTGTATTACTATCGGATTCAAAGGCCGCACTTCAAGCAATTGACGCACCCAGCACTCCCGAACTTTAACCATCGATAATTGCTTAAATCTCCTCAACTGGCTTGCCAGTAATAATAAGACAGTAGTTCTCCAGTGGATTCCGGCCCACTGCGGAATCCAGGGAAATGAGGCGGCTGACTTCTTGGCAAAGAAGGGGGCCTCTGTCCTTCAGAGAACTAATCCCAGACTTCCTTTTAATAGTATCAAATGTCTAATAAAGAACATCGTCAGGGATTCTTTTCGCGAAGAACTCAAAAATCGCAACTTTAATAAACCATGGCTAAATCAGATTCTTAATGTCCCTCAGTGGCCTAGGATGAAATCTGTCGCCATGTTTCGTCTGATATCTGGCCATGACTGCCTGCGTAAACATCTATGTCGTATCAACGTCGTTCCTGACCCTCTTTGTACCTTGTGTGATCTTCAAGAGGAAATGGACTTGCCTCACCTGTACAGATGTCCTGCTCTTCCTCGGACATCAATCTGGGAACGCTACTGGATTGCTCGCTTTCATTTATAGATTTATTGTTGTCATTTTGATGTTCAATTGTCTTTTAATGTGCCATTGGAAATAAAAAAAAAACTTTTCCGTTAGATGGGTGCAAGTTATATATCGCCAAATATGGCTCTATAGTCACATTTTGTTTAATTAACTGTAACTCCCGTGATACGTGTATGTTAAAGAACAAAAGATATAAGAAAGCATTCTTTTGATTGTAAATAATTAGTTAGGAGTTCAAAAATCCTTTATGTCCTTCAAGATGTCTTCAAAAGGACCCTCTTTTTGTCGTCGCCTAAGAAATTCAGCCAAGATTGCGAATGGTGGCGTGCCGTTCCTCGGTGTTTTTTCATGCCGCCATACGGTGCTTCATCGCAGCTGCTCAATCTTTTGTGCGATTGTGAAGAAAGCTAATAAAGTTTGTTGTCAATTTGTTTCCAATTTTTATTCATGTGAATTTAGGAGTTGTATAGCTGGGTCTCTCAACTTAATCGTGTTATCTCACATTATTCATACCCGTTGATCTATCATTTTCTTCCACCGTTTCGTGTGTGACAATGCTTCTTCAAAATTTAGTCCATCTATTACCTATTAAACTGATTTTCTAGGCTTGTTATGTTGGCGACTTTTCATACTTGCCAATGGCGATAGTTAATAGGACGAACGCCAAATGCGCCCGGCTAACGGAAAAGTACCTTTTATTTCGTTTGGAAAGTAAATTGTAAACCTGATAATCTGAAGGTCCTTATCCAAGGTTCCTTCACTATAAAAAGCTATTCGAAATCGGCTTAGATACCACAATTGGCACGCTCATGAATCTCATAAAAAGCGCTAAATAAGTTGGCGATTCTTCACCTATCAGCCTTGGACTCGACTGACTACGGGCGCCGTTAGATTTCGGTCGAGTAGTTATCTCTCTTCAAACGAAAAACTTCAAGCATCTCGAAAGCACGGGAGACGTGCTTGTCTTGGGATCACCAGTATAGCGCTGAAGAATTTGGAGTCAGAAGTGAAATAAACATTTTTATTTACCAGAGAGAATATAGAAAGAAGCTACAACCGATGCATTAATTCATACCATTTTCTTTTTATCTTTTCTCCAAGCAAAAGAATAACATTATATATAAAAATATAGCACGTTCGCTATTTTCTTCACTTCGCTTCAGCGTGCAGTATAAACACAAGGTTTTTACACGTGCCTTCATTAATTTATAAACCCGCTGGTGCTGACGTCAAAGCTATTATCTTTTTCTAACATACATACAAGTTTTAGCAATAAAATTAAATTCCATATACTTCAAAAGTAGCACAATTTAAACACATTGCACAATAAACACAGCGAACACTTAGCCAAATAAAAGTAATACAAAGAATGAATAGTATTGTAAATATGTATCGTCGTTTCTTTTGTGGCTTATTGAAGGTGCTATTACTCACCTTCATTCAGTCCCAATTAAGAATGTCGGACGTGAGTCTGACATAAATTTTTCCAATTTTATTTTTGTTGAGTAAAGAGTATTAAGTACTTGATTGGGACATAACTCCTTTAACATAACATGTTTGTGTTTGTTCAACCTATCCCAAATTTTCCCCGATGAATAAAAATATTTAGGAGGGGAATTGGACTTAGCTTTCTGTACCCTGCAGTGGCCCTTGATCCTTTCAAACATGCCTGGTTTGATAACTCATTTTAACCCATATTGAACTTAACACCCTTTGCACAGCAAACACAGGTATAAATAAATAAATAAATGAATAAATAAATATGTATAAATATATATAATTTTTGAAATTTTTCATTAATATCCATTAGTAGTTTGTGAATTTTGTTGAAGCTATGTAAACAAATTAGTATATCATTTCATGTTACGCCTATACATATGCCATACAGTTTACAATTTTACTATACAATTTCCCTGATATAAACGTATAGCTTTTCCAGAAACACCTGTAACTTAGCCAGAAGAAGAAAATTCAAGGGATGGGGAGCAGCGTGGGACAAAAATATATCTAATTTGGGGTACACGCAGTTGCAATGCTATAAATTCACATTATGATGCTCAATGTTTTTGAAAAAGAGGGTAAAAACATGGAAACACGACTATAGAACAAAATACATTCAATCTCTGACCGATCACCCCGTTGGCTTTCTCCGCTGAGGTATAGGGTTTAACTACGAGAGAGAGAATCAAATGGATGTATTTGAGCCGTTAATAACCTCTCAATTAATCGGATATTTTCCAATCTGTTAACCACGCAGAGTCTATATATTAGTATCCTCACCCGATAGAATATTAATGACTTTCGAAACTTTGTTAAAATATGTTTTTTATACATATTTTAAACTATTAATGGGAGCTTAAAAATAATTTTATTGCCGAATCCTTGGGTTTTGAGGATAACAATTTGGAAACACCTGAACTACTTACTAACTCGTTCAACGCTATCGGTTTGACACAGCATAATTTAATTTTATGTCCTTATTATGACGTTTAAAATGAGATAGTTAAAGAAGATATGCAATGTTGTGACAGTGGTAAAATAAAATTGCTGTTTATCATGAAAAACCTTATTTCATATAGTGACAGTTAGAAAATGAAATTTATAAGAACGTAATTTTGAAGTAATTTTTTAAATATCTTCCATATATATTCTATATATATTATAATGTCATAATAAAATGTCATATCTATTAAAATGTCTTTTTTTATGACATTTCACTATGACTGGTTTCATTACTTTGAAAGTAAGATTAAGAAATTTGCAAGAACTTGAATCTGAGTTTAACTTTCTAATATGGTACAAATTTTAAAGTGAGGTGGCAAAAATGTTTTGCTAAAAACTCAGATCTGTGAGTATAATTTTGATTTAACACTTTTTCTGATAGGAAAAGGCATTGTACTCATAGTTTAAATGAATGATTATGTATTTCACTCTTGAGATGCATGTGCTAAAAGCACTAATCATAAATAACTTCAAAATAATATCGCACTTCAATGCATTTGCAATAATCATTATTATCGCATAACTTTCACTTTTGATGCATTCACTGAAAGCAATGCTGAAGAATTTCCCTCAAAAAATTAAATCCATTGTGCATGTCAGACTTAATAAAGCTACGCATTTTCAAGTTACCAATTAACATCTCAAGTTTGTTCTTGAATTTTATTATTCAGTGATAAAGCATTATTGTAATTGACAGAATCAATATTTCTCTCGGCAAATTTGGTTTTCTAGAAGACTCCTTTTTTGACACATGTAAAATATGGAAAGAGAAATTTCAAAACTAATCATATTAGATCCTTTCCATGTAGTCACTGTAATGTGTTAAAAGGGTTTTTAAGTAATTACTAAAAGTGTTCAGTTGCCATACCTTATTGCTATCTATAATGCACTGGTGCTCAAAATTAAGAAAATTTGCATATTTTATCGAATTTCTGGAAAACTAAGGGACACATTTTAATGAAATTTGATATGGATACACAGTTAAGAGAAAATCTACATCCAAACAACAGTCATGGTACGCACTATTGATCGTCAGCTAGGCTCATCAGAGCTGGAATCTCCAAAAAATTACTTTGTAAGATCGAACACAAAATGATTCTAATAAAGGGTATTGTACCCTCTTAGAGTCATACAGTTGTAACAGCACGATGCCTTGCTGGAAATGAGGCAGATGAGGAATCCCTGTGGTAATTGGTTCCACTTGTGGAGCAACGCAATTTTTAGCCCCTGGATGGTTCTCGGAGGGGGGTGGCGAGCTGCAATTCCCCTCCCAAGAGCATGCTAGACATTTTTATCGGAGATCTGTCTGGCCAATCCATAAGGCGAATATCCCCCTTTTCAAGATAATCATGAACCAGGTGAGCTCTAAATAGACGAGCGTTGTCGTCCATAAAAATGAACCGATGGCCAACTGCGCCTCCGAAAAGTTGAAATAGGGCTGTAGGATCTCATCCCTATACCTCTCAAAGCCAGGGAACCTCTGTCAAACATATGGAGAGGTGCGCGGCCGTCCAATCGATGCCTATACAGACCATGACACCTTCGCTGCCATAGGGGTTACTTTTTCAGATGTTGGAGGAAAAGTATCGCGTCCGAGGTTCTCTCCAGGTGAAAGTATACTTTGAGAATCAGTGACCAATCTAAATCGTGAATCGTCTCGATTAGAAGAGAACTTTACTCCACTGAAGGGGTAAGATGCTGATGTTGTCTGCACCATGCACTTGGAGAGGTGTGTGGCTGTAAACAGCCGCACACCCCTTACAGTGTTTGACAGTGGTTCCCTGACTGGTGAGAGGTATAAGGATGAGATATTACAGCCCTCCGATTGGCTTTTCCATCAGAAGAGGCAGTTGGCCCTCAGTGCATTTTTATGGATGACAACGCTCCTCCCATAGGGCTCACCTGGTCGACGATTATTTTGAAAGGGAGGATATTCACCGGATGGATTGTCCAGCCAGATCTACATACCTAAACTCTATTGAACATGTCTAGGACGCTCTTGGGAGGGCAATTGCAGTTCACCATCCCCCTCCGAGAACCATCCAGGAGTTGAAAACTGCGTTGCTGCAGGAGTGGGACCGATTGCCACAGGAGACTCATCAACTGCCTCGTTTCCAGCATGGCATCGCGCTGTGAGAGCGGTATGACAGTGAGAGGGGACCATACACACCATTAGAGTCATTTTATGCTCGATCTTGCAACATTGGTTTTGGACATTCCTGCGCTGATGAGCCTAACTGACAATCATGAGTGCGTACCACGATTGCTGTATCGTACAATGTTTTCTCTTATTAAACTGTGTATCCATACAAACTTTAATTAAAATTATCCACTTGTTTCAAATGGATTCTTTAAAATGTACAAATTTTCTTAATTTTGAACACCAGTGTATTTATATGATAAACTAGTGACTGCATCTTTCCAACTTTTGTACTTGGAGGTTTCTAGCTTCATGAGATTCAGAACAGGTTGTTCATTGCTAAATACATTACCAAGTTGGTGCTAATCGTTTGGAATCGTCGGAAACATTTGAAACAGACAGTGATGCGGACTACTACATATCAACGGACCATGGACCTTGGCTTGGACATCCTTGTGATATTTCTAGCATTAACATTGGTGGGGAATGTGCTGGAAGCAATACGATATCAGAATCAGATTTTCTCTTAATTTTTATTTGGGGCATGGTCTGTTAGTTCTATTTGTGATCAACAATTTGAAATCAATTCATTCTATAGTGGAAATGCACAAAGCACTTATTTTAAGATATCTTGCAGATGACAAAAATCAGGAAGTTAGTAATGCAAAGTTTGGCATTTACAGCTTACTCAGAAGCTATGGTCTGGTGTTTTTATTAGCGTCCTTTTTATTATGAGTTCCGCACTGTGACATAGTCTGCAAGTATACCAGGGAAGTGACACAATTCCGAAAGAGGAATTAATCAAAAATTTTTATGTTTTTGTGGGAAATATCACGAAACCATTAGATATTTTAGAATCCAATTTTTGAATAAAGCAATAATTCGGAAATAGAAATAATGTTAAAACTTCACTATTGATGACAGTGTTTTTTAAATGCGGAGGCACTTGTCGCGAAGACATTCGCCTATAATTCCCCACAGTTTTGCTGGCCGTTTTATTACGGGGGCGCCATACAGGCGGACCAGCATTGCCCCCTATGAAGGGACGACACAAACGGAGGCATTTTAGTGGCGCTTCGCCAGGATTGGATCTGAGCATCCTCAGCACCGAAAACCAGCGCGCTGTACCACAAGGCCGCCACGGCCCCTAATGATGACAGTAAAAGGAAAATTCGAATTCCAAAAGCAAAAACTACTTTCGAGACTCAAATCGAGTTTCTTTTTACCGTCATAAATAATGAAATTTTAAAGCTTATTTCAATTCCCGGATTATTTAATAAGCTTTAATTGTTTACCTGGATACCATACTTTCTGATGTAGTATTAAAAGAGAATTATTTAACGAGTAAAGTGCTTATAAATTTTTTTTCTGAAATTCTCACATTTTAAACTAAAACTGAGCACGAAACACATGTAAATAATTTCAGTTGCTACTAAAATTTCTGTCTACCCTCGAAACAAAACTCCATGAGACTAATTTTTAAGGCATCACACAAAATGTGGTAATCCAATTAACAAATAAAAATTTTGATTATAAAGTAAAAAACTTATTGCTAAAATTTAAGAACCCTGAAACTAAAGTTTCTGATGCTCTAATTAACTAACAGCTTGAAAGAAACATTTCTTTTGAAACTCTCACAAGTGATCTAAATGGGGATAAAATTCTTAAATGTACGAGTATTAAGGAGGCTTAAATCTCTCACTAACAGAATTTCACATAAAATACTAGTTAGGCAATAAGCACATTACGTAACAACATATCCAGTATTGTGAAATAATCATTAAAAAGTTATTTGCTTTGAATGCTAGATTTATATTTACTGAAAATATAACCTAAATATTTTGACCATTCTTGAAATATAATATCACAATGTATCTTACTTTTCAAACTTTCAAATAAACTTGTAAAAACAAAGAAAAAAAGAATCCCAGAACCCCGAAGCGATTAAAGCTTTTAGTTTGATTACTTTGGGACATATTCCTTCAAGAGCCTTTAAAACTTTTTTATGACGTTTTATTTCTTGAAAATGCAAACTTTTGCACTTCAAATTAAATTTAAAATATGTAATAACAAAAGTGGATTATTTCAGCATTATTCACAAAAGTTCTAAGATATTTACGACATTCTTGGGTGTAGATAAGTGCAAACTTATTTTTACATGAATGTAGAAATGTTTGGAAATCCTACACATTGTATCTTTATTTTTTTTGGACGTAATAAAATGCATCGGAAAAACAAGACTGAAATATCTATGGTGCTCGGTATAAAGGGCTTAAATCAAGAAAAGTGAATTTTAGATATTTGTTAGTATTGATAAAAAAAATCTTTTGACTTGTATAAAAGGCTTTAGTCTATCAATTTTGCATACAAAAGTACATTTCTTTGTACAAAAGACTGAAGTCGAAATTATTGTTCTGCGATTTGTATAAAAGCCAATAACTTGGTATAATTAAATTACTGTTTTTGACTTAAGCCCTTTATACCGAGGACAATAGATATATAAATGAAGTATTTACGATTAAATCAAGTAGAGTCAATAAGTTTGACCTTCAGTACATTCAGGAAGAGTAGTGGGAACTATAGTACATGGGTCGGGCCCTGTCAAGTTTGACAGTGTAAACTAAAGGATTACTACAAAGTCTAAAATTTATGTGGTGTGCAAGGTATTAATTACTTTCCTGTACATTCAGTTTACACCCTCACAAGTGTAGACGGCCAGATGACACGTAGGTTACTGACAAGAAAGTCATCTGAAATGAACGAAATGTAATGCTTAGTACTTTGTATAGATTTTTATGCAGTGTTTCGATTCGTCTAGATGTAATGTTGAAATTTTGTTGTTACATGGGTCGTTGCTATGCAATGCTGTGCGGAACGTGACGAAGTGATTCTGATAAGTGAGCATTGAATATATGGTGTTACCTGTCTAATGGCTTAGACACAGTATTACTTGAGTAGATGGTTAGAAAATTCATTTAATTTTTCATCTTACTACCAGTAAAGGAATTTTAAGCAAAATTATGTTTAACAGAAAGAAAAAATAGCACTTAAGTACTCACTCCTGCAAACTACTTAGCTATAATAGCCTGTACGCCGCAATTCTCTATGCTTACCTAAATATAGTGAAATCATAATCAATGAATTAGACATCATTTCATGACAATAATGGGGGCAAAATATGGTCCTCGAACGAAATTTGGTCCATGGACTGGCTCAATGGGTCCACCAAAGAATTTTTAAATCAGTGATACAAAGTTAGGTAGACACATATGAATCTATGAAACGTAAACAGTAATTTGCTATTCAATGGGACTTGTGAAAAAGTAAAGCTTCAATTTCTAGGTTTTGAATAATCACGTTAAACTGCTTTATTGTTGAAAGCTACTGTTTAACACTTCAAAGCTGGCGATATACATATTCTTGTCAAAATAGTCTAATACATAATTTGATACATTGCGCTAGGAGAATGACGTGTTTGGTTCGTAATATGGACGGATGAAAGTGATGAAAAATATCGTGAAATTATAGTTGCAGGTTTTTGTTACTAGTATTTGCTAAAGAGGATTTTCGTTAAAGAAATAAATATATAAATTTAAATCTAACAATTTAAAAAAAATAGGGACATCTAGCATTTAATATTTTTTATATTTGGTTCATCCCTAGATAGATTTTCTAATTCTTTTGTTGTCATTATATTGTTATTCTATTCACTGTTTATTGAATCACTTGTTGTTAATACTATAAAGAGAGTGGTATTATGCATTTCAAACTTATATCTGTTATTCTGATGCTTAAAGTAGGAGTTCATCATGAGATGCGTCTATTTACTCTAAGTAATATTACATCATCGGATCAAAAGTGGAATAACATGAAAAATGCCTACAAATAGTTTCAGGCAGCCAATGGCAGGTAGATTATTTTGGGTTTGTGGCTATAAACTGACGTTGGGGAAATGCCTATTTCCTTAAAACGCAGATTTCACATCTAATATATTCAGATCTCATCAAAGAGGGAACGTGCAACGAAAAAAAAAAGATTAGGTAGTCTCTTATATATATATATATATATATATATATATATTGGCATGTCAAAATTTTGACGCATTTTGGTATTTTTCTGTTTAACTGTTTACTGCTTGCTCAAGCGACACAGACTGGGTTTGGCACGCTGCCAAAATTATAACTCGCGAGGTACGGACGGATGGTTTTAGCGTCTGAAATTTTGCTTTCCGGAGGACTGTTATGGAGGAACGTAATCCTACGTTAAAATTTATGCCTACTGTATAAGGAACCACTTGTATGAAATATAAGATGTCTCTCTCATAAACAGCAGTTCTAACTCTTCCTTGTGAATGAAACTTTCATCACGACATATCCGCTGAATACTTGGGGAAATAAAGTTTTCCACTATCTGAATTACTTTGTTTTAAGTGGAACCAGAATTTGTTCTTGAAATATAGATAAATTTTTCTACAAGTAACGAGAGTCGTTCTCCTTATTGTAAGTTATTAAAGTTTAAGAAAAATTTCCCCTCCTGTAAATATCCAGAGATCGAAAGGGCACGACTAATAAGTACCTGGCTTATGCTTTTTTCCTTACTCGTCATTAACGATTGACTCATCTTCATCTTGCAATATGACTCTGTCATTTTGATAGACTCTTCCTAAGCCTTGCAGGTCATCAATCGTTTCCTCAGTGTTCCCTTTTATGGTGACGCCCACAATGCGATATAAATATTTTTACCATACGGTTACTTTTCCAAACACTGACTCCTTGAAAAATTTCAAACCAAGATAGTTTAAGTGAGATTTTTGATACATTTTTATTAACAGAAGCGAGTTATTAAATAGCGAATTCATCCAATTGTTCTTTACACAGTTGTAGGTTTTATGTAAATCACAACGCTTCCCCTAAGTTTGATATATATATATATATATATATATATATATATATATATATATATGACACCCGTAGGGCTACGCCCGTCATCTTACAATTTATGGCAGTCATGGTATATCCGGCGGTGTAGCAAAAGTAATCCAATCAATGATTGAGCAGGCATCAGTTCAATTTAATCCAGATTTATTCTTTGTCATAATACCACCTCTCCAGATCTACGCATTTAGTTATTCGCCATTTCTTTTTTAGAGCAGCGGCGAAACGCGTCTGATGGCATCGACTTCTATTCCGTGCTCTCACCAAATTCGCGGGCATCTCCGCGCTCCAACTCTCCTTGGACATGCGCAGAGCCCGAAACAGATATCTTTCAAGGCTAAAATGTAAACGTTTCTCCTCGACCGCAGAACTCAGAGGCGCGCGAAGATTATATAATAAAAAGGGAATTTCCCTTTCCCAATTCGCGTCTTTGAATACGAACAATTAGAGGCGAATTACGCCACGAATATAATTTAATTCCCAAGCCCCCTTTAAATTTAGAATAATCATTCTTTTCCCACTAAATCCTTTACAACTTCCCCCCCCGTCCCCCTGAAGGCGCGCACACAAGGAGTAGCTAATTCCATGTGACAACGCCTCAGAAGAGCAAAATCATCAAATCAGCCAACTGGAAAACATGCTGAGTAGGGACGTCTCCCCACACAACAAGGATCCCAATGAACCCCATTATTAAAACGAAATGTCCCCGTTATAACACCTGGATAATCTCTTTCTGAACTGTGAGACCTGGAGCAGTGGTTTTTTAAAAGAAAATACACAGTTTACAATACTTTACAAGTTACATTAAAAGATTCTTGAGTTGTACAGTATATTATTATATCACTGATGACTTGAAACAAAATAGGAAGATATTACAACATTATATCAAA
The DNA here is from genome assembly GCA_907164885.2 of Dolomedes plantarius. NCBI lineage: Eukaryota > Metazoa > Arthropoda > Arachnida > Araneae > Dolomedidae > Dolomedes > Dolomedes plantarius. The sequence continues at coordinate 36,734,180 of OU015493.1, forward strand.
ATATATCACCATAAATATTCAAAATATCACCTTAATTATACCAAAATATCATATCAATAAGACTTCACCTGAAAATAATGTCACTTCAAAATCTCATTTAGGGACCTTTTATTATTATTATTATTATTATTATTATTACCATTATTACTAAATTAAATTAATAGAATAAAAATGTTGACCATTAACGTGGACTGTCAGTAGTATTTTACAATTTAAAGTCCATGCTTTAATGTTTTCATCAAATTCTTTGAGTGGTAATGTAATCGACAGTCCTGTAAGCTGTCCACTCGCCTGCTATTTTAGAGCAGTTCCAGTTTACATTGCTACAAATATTGAATTTATTTACACAGAATATGGTAATATGAAAATGGACGTAAAATGAAAAGAACAATTAACTATGAAAAACTGCGGTCGACCGTCTTGCTTGGAGGCCTCCTGGAACCAATTATCCCTGTAAGACTCAAAGACAAAAACATATTAGTGGTTGAAAAAGAATATAAACATTTTATCCTTTTTTCCCATGGGAATTTTCTCATTTACCTCTGTTTATTGAATATCACAAAATTTTTACATCGATTCAACTAACTTATTTTTCATTTAGAGCTCTTTTACCTTCGACTTACTTATGAAATACAAACATATGAAATTACACATGAAATTCAAAATACTCTACATATTATTTATACTTCAAAATTTTTCCATAACACAAAACTCTGATTCAAATTTATCACAATTCAAAGTTATCAAACATTTTATAATTTACACTTCATTCACCTTAATATTTCACAATGATAGATTCATTATGTAAAACAATTCACTTCTGGTACTGGTGTACCACTCCTTCATCTGTGTACATTCTGTTTAATTCAAGGTGTATGTTTTTGTTTGTGTGTGTTTGTGTAGTTGAGTGAACAAGTGCATAGTTGGGTCAGAGGAGAGCAGGTTCAACAATTTCCCACCGTCTTAACCACAACCGAGAACTCTAAACAAAATTTAGAGTGAAAAATTGGTGCGTATAGTGCACGACACTGAAACTCTAGGTTGGGAAAGGCTCAAAAGATATCAGTATTCACTCACTGACTCCAGAAAAAGGAAAGGATTTAACACCCAGCCAACCAAGAGGAAAAGGGTAATCCGTTCACTCATGAATTCAAATGGGGAAAACATGAGTCAACAGAAACCTGAAGGAAAAGGGAGGACATAGGAGCGGTCATCCCACAGCCTGTCTTTGGTCATTATTTGTTTATCTTGGATTAACTCAGCACCTAAAGTGACTGACACGTAGAATTGCTTATATACAAGTGATTAGGTAATTGGGATGACTTCCAGCGCGTGGGTAGAAGTGGGAGATAGTATAGACTTCAAGAAAGAGGGAAATTAAAAAGGTAAAAGAATTAGACTTGTCATAATTGGGCAAATATCACATACAGTTCAGCTTTAAGACAATTCAAAACATTATAAATTAGTGATAAACATTTCAACATACTCAGATTTTGTAGATTTAGAAAAAGTTCTTTCAACAGTTATTTAAATTTTAACTCATATCATACAATTGTTAAAATCAAATAAAAATCAATACAAATCATATTATAGCTTTTCCTTAATTTCAGAAATACAATTTAATTTTCATAGTCTTATTATTAACATTCAAAATTCACAATTTCAATTTTATTTGCAATTAGTACAAAACTTTCCTTATTTTCCCCCCTCCCCCCAAGAAATGCTGCAGGAACTGAAATTTATTTTAATTTAAACTGATTTTGTGGATGAAAATGTCTTGTTGAATGTACAATGTCGGTGGCTTTTCCAGTATATTGATTTGGTCTATTAATTTCAAAATTTACATTAGATAGTTGATTTAAAATTGTGTAGGGGCCTGAATAAGGTGGATCTAGTTTTCTTGAATTTGGGTATTTAAATTCTTCGTACATCACTAAGTCACCAATTTTAAAATTTGACTGAACAAAATGTTTATCATATCTTTGTTTATTAATTTTATGGTGTTGAATAGTTCTTTGCACTGCAATTTTCCTAGCTTCCTCAACAGGTGGGTAATTTAATGAAGTTGTATTGGGCAAAGGTGAATCATATGGTAGTATTCCAAATATAAGGTAGTTTGGGGAAAAACCAGTCACAGAATGGGGTTGAATATTGTATTCAGAAGTTACCTGTTCTAAAATTTTTGTCCAGGGAATTTTTTTTCGAAGAAGAATTTACTTTACATCTTAATTTTGCTACTATTGTTTGATTACATCTTTCATTCTTGCCGTTTGTCTGAGGTCTATGCGAACTGGTTAATAATTGTCGTACATTGTGATGCTTTAAAAATTTCTTAAATCTGGAAGAAGTGAATGCAGCATTTCTGTCACTGAGTATTTGTTTTGGAACCTTTATATTGAAAACTTGTTTCAAGCAGTTTGTGTAAGTTTCACTGGTTACACTCTTTGAGGGGAATGTCCATATGTACCTGGTTGCATGATCAATTACAAGATGAAGATATTTTTTTGTTGAATTGTAATAATTGAAAGGGGGAAGAGGGGGGAAATTGTGATGATTAAAGCATAAGCTATAGTTAATTATATTAATGAGCGTTAAACAGTAAATTCTATTAAAGTTCTAGCGTGGTCAAATTCAGGAAGTGAGTGTGTTTCGCAGCGAAAAGTTCAGGGTCATTCGCTCGCACGCGCGTTATCTTACATAATCATCGGATGTTCGCGGGGGCTCTAGAAGAGGATCTACGCCTATGTGGCTTATATAACGAAGAGAAAGAAATTACGCAGTTCGGGGAAATATTTGATAGAGTCAAGACGTGCGTCTGTCGGGAGCTCTGTGAGATGATTGAAAATGGCGATTAAGCTGGGTTAATTGGGTATTTGATTAATGTTAATTAATAAAGAGGTGTTTAAAAGTTAATTAAGTATTAGTTCTTCCACTGGCCTACTGTTTGATGACTGCATTTAGAGTAATTAGTGTGTTTAGATGGGTGCACGGCGATAGGGTCGTGACATATATTTATTTATTTATTGTGATTTATGTGATTGGACATATTTCTGTGAATGCGAGAAAGAGCGTTTCATACGATAGTCCGCAAGAGAAGAGAAATAGGAAAAATTTTTTCCGTGCTACTTTCATAACTAAGAAAACAGAAAATAGCTAAGGTAATGTTATTTCCATTATGAGTGTTGATGTAGTAACAGGAAAAGTACTCAGAAAATTCCTTCCGTTGCTTTTAATGTAAATTAAGACGTACAAAAGCTACAAAGCTGTAAGTATATACAATACATGATTTTGTTTTTTTCATGTATTTTAAACCTACGCTCAAATAATTAACTTTAAATAATCTTATCAAAACTTCAAGCATGGTGAAAAAGACTAAAATCCTTGAAGTGATTATGTTTAATTAATAATCTTTTCCAGTTTGAGTATTAAAACATTAATGTGCTGTTTCTTTTATAGAAACTTTATTTTTTTCACCCTGTCTTCCAAATTACATTTACAGCTTAATTCATATAAACGTAAAAAGATTTTTCCAAAAAACAATTTCTGAAAATATATAATGCAATCATAGTTTGTATTTTGAGAAATTAAATCTATGTCATAACTCAAATGCGAAAACGAATGGAAAATTCTGGCTTTAACTTCTTACTTGTCATTCGAATGTGTGGTAATAAGTTTATTTATCAGTGTGTGTATTGATTTTTTTCTGAAACAATCAAGTTACACAGTAAATTAATCTGTAAAATGAAACGGTAAAAAGGGAAAGGGACATATGTAAGAAGTTCAACTTAAAAAGAGTCATTTATTTATAATTTATTAGAAAAATCCTTTTTAAATGTCAGGCACAAATCGAAACAGTCCATAGATGTAAGCACAATAACAAACTAACAATTACTTGTGCTTGAAATCATAGAGGTAAAGATGTCAAAAATTAATTCTGTTTGTGTGTCTAGTATGAGAAAAAATCTAGACTGATATAGAATGTGATCTCTTGTAGCTTTTATGTGCCGTTGGCATCATCTCCCCATGCTGTCAATTGGGTTTCCAAAATACAGGCAAGGAGTTAATCGTCATAACTCCAAGAAAGTATTATACTTTCTAGAGACTGAATGAATGAGAGCGAAACTAACTAATTCTTTGGAAGCTATACTCTACTCGAGTTCTATTGAGTATTGACTCTGTGAATACGAGGGCCATTTCACGCACGTGAAAGCTTCTGAATAGAGAACAAGAAGAGAAGAATTGAGTATTCACATATAAGACCACCTGTTTTCCACTCGAAGAGTCTAACATGTCATCTAAAAGTTCCTCTTAATATTGAAAGTGGAGAATCCTTATTAATTGACTGTAGACTTTTTCCGCAGTGAAGGATGCAGAATATTTTAATTCATCACTTAGCTCAATTTTTATCTCATTGATTTCACTGAGCTGAAGTATTGTGTTACATGGCTTTAGCCCTTGACTCGCAAACGCAGCGATTTCAACCAACCAGCCATGTTATATTGTTCCGTTTTCCTGCGTTCGATAGGATTGAATAAAATCTCTTCAGAAAGTGCACACAAAATAAATTTTATTATTCTGTAAATTCTTCAGGCTCATACACAAATTCAAACAGAAAACACGTATCAACAGTCTTCTATACACTAGAAAACTCTAAAAACAAAAGTCAGGATAACAGAGACTTCAATACAATACACGCCTAACGCACTTTCAATGTATTCAATTCTCAGCAGAAAAGAACACTGAGTTCCAATGCAATGTCAGGTATATTTATAGACTTCCAAAGCGCCCTCTATCGGTCAACCAGCTAGATATTACTAGAAGATTCCAGAAAGGTCTAGAAGGTTGGCGACCAATTGGCGCAATATCGCTAAATTTGGCGACCAAAATAGGTCACCAAATCCATCGCCAATTTGGGAGACAAATCTCATATTTGGCAAGATTACCATAGATCCGTTAAATTCGTAACAATATGTCCACGCAGTAAAAAAGTTATTATTAATAATTTTTAAGACAAAAACTGGACTTGCTGGTAAAAAAAGCCCGCTAGACTATTTTCGAGCAGACAACTAACATGTAGACAACACCTTTTCCAACTGTGCTCCCCAGTCTTTCCGGTAAGCAATCAGACCGAAAGAAACAGAATTTTCCAGTAAAATATACTTAGTTTTACTACCACAAGGCTCTGTTGATGCTCTAAAATAAAGAAATACTAAAATGAATAAACATAAACTTTATTTTACAAATCGGCCGCCCACATGGTATAGTGGTTAGCGTTCTGAGCTGCCAAGCAGTAGGCTTGCGTTCAAATCCCGAATAAGGCTTGGTCGTTTCCGTGTCGTCCCCCTCATAGGGAGAAATAATGGATCACCTATATAGTGCTTCCATAATAAAGTAGCCAGTAAATAGCGGTGAATTACAAAATGTGAATATCTAACGACAAGTACCTCCGCATTAGACAAGAAAACAAATTACAAATCCAGATTCTCAATATGTCAGCCTCAGGTAGGCAAAAATGTAACGGAAACGGAGTACGCTATGGTTCACAGTTGCTTGAAACATATCTTGGGGAATGGACTGCAACAGACTGAGCAATTTTAGACTTTAGCCTAATGATTCAACGTTGGCTTGATTAACTCAATCATCTGAGCGTCTTCCTTGGTAACTACGACTTCTCTCTGATTTCAGCAAAAAGTCACCGGCCGCTTCATTGGGCTCCAGATCGCTTGTTTAGCCTAATACCCTAATTCATCAGTTCTTTTGGAGACAAAATGTCCTTTCCTTAAATTTTTTTACTCGATGATATTCCTGTTTTGTAGTGTCGACATGATTGCAGTTATGTTAGAAAATTTTTACTTCCAAAGCTATGCCCTACTTGTAAATACCCACATTAACTTCTAGCGATTACACAGGACACAACTTTTTATACAGTGCCTTTTATACGATACTTATACTTCTAATAGTAACAGTATCACGAGAATGCATGTCCTGCACATTTTTAGCCCACCAATAAAACCATGTGCCTTGAAAAAGAATTTTTTTTTAATTCCAAAAATCTCACTCAATAATTTCTATAAATGAGTATTATAAATGAACGCACTTATTTTTTTCTATAATCCATTCGATAGAACATTCTGTACATTATTTTGAGCAGTTTCAGTTCAATAATATCCACCCTGAGTCCTAAATAAGTTTTGATACATCCAGAATTTCAAAAAATTGTTCTACAGATTTAATAGTTTTCAGCGAAGAATGCATATTTTTTTTCCCGACAGCAGATTGGATGTCAGACTACTGGATTCTAAAATAACGAGCGAAATCATCAGATGTTTTCTGTTGCACCACATGTTATAAGTTTAGGTGAGTTCAGTGTTATAAGCTTTAACGCATTTTGTCTAATTTTCTGATAAATGTTGGTATGTTTACCAGAGTTTATCCTCAGTTAGTACCCATTCAATGAGTTTTTCTACATAAAGTTACAAAACTCCTTTTAGTTTGTTATTTGCTAAATATTATTTTTTATAAATTGAGTAAACTTTTTGTACTCTTGAAAATTTTGAGTTATAGTTAGACATACAAAAAATTAACAACAGCAATCTTGAAGAAAAGCTTTTTTCATACTCCTGGGAAAAAAAATTCCACATAAGGGTATTAATATATTCAATAATGCGTTGAATTCGAATCATGTTGTAGAATTTCTGATAATAAGCTATTTTAAATTCTCGTACACAAATTATCTAATATCATGCTGACTTCGTATACAGTGAAATCCTTGGTAGCTTTGGGAAATATTTACGATATTAAAACTACAGTATTGAGGGGGGGGGAGAATGATTTTAAATTTCCTAAATGAGGAGTATTTCATAAAGGAAAAGATTTTTTTTCCTAATGCGGAGGCACTTGTCGTGACACATTCGTCTATACTACGCTGCAATTTTATTGCCCATTTTATTGGGGGGCACCATATAGGCGGAAAGCATTACCCCCTATGAAGGGACGACACGAACGGAGGCATGTTTCGTGGCGCGACGCGAGGATTCGATCCGAGCACCCTCAGCACCGAAAACCAGCGCACTGTACCACTGGGCCGCCACAAGCCAAGGAAAAGATATATCTGTGGCATTATGGCAGATGATGATATGTCATTTTTTCATGTTTTCGGCAATTAAATAATTACAAGATAAAAAGAACTTTTTATATACCATGCTTTTAAATTTTCTATTGAGTCATATAAACTTGACAATTCTATGTATTAATAAATACTTTTTAAAAACTTTTTTGATGAATTATCCCATCGTCTTGAAAGAAAATGAAGTTAATTGGAAGTTAACTTGCGCTTAACTTTCCGTTCCCGTCCCAGCCGGTAGATGGCTGTACCAGTCTACAAAACAAAATTAACAGAAAATAACTGAAAATGAATTTAATTCTGCTTAAATAGGGCTAAAAGTATTAAAAGAATGCATTGTCATCGTGTTCTGAGCTATTCTGAAAGTTTCAATTGTCTAGCTAGCCGGGAAGTTAGTTAAAAATCGATTGCAAGATTTGTACGACACAAACACACAAACACACAAACACAAATCATTTAAAATCGCCCAATCAAGTTTTTCAATCCAAATATTCTTTTGCTAATATTCCTATTCAACCTTAAGCATATGGCTGGTCTTCATTGAAAATTTTCAATTAGAGACTGAAATTTTGGGGGCGGGTTGAGAAAAAACTCTTTTATACGTAACAGCCTTTGCCAATTCGAATAACTTAGTATTATTTCATAATTCCACATATCAGCTTTTGCCACATTAAAGAACCAATTTTAAGTGTGGCATATCAACTTAAAACATAAAATTAAATTTTTCGGACATATCAACATTTACCATAACGCCACAGATATAATGACACAAAAATGTGTTAAAAACACACAAAGAACACACACACACATTGCATTAAATAGAAGTAAATTTAAGTTTTATAAAAATTTTCTCCAGCTTTTCACTAAATTCTGTCTGAAAATGAATAAATGGAAATACAAGGAAGCAAAACAATATACAGGGTTCCCACCTATATCCGTTACACCCCCCTTAACTTCTAAACGGCGACAGCTTAGGCCATAAAGTTGGTGTCTAGGTATAGTCAAAAGGCTATGCGCTACTCGATGAGACAACTTATAACGCCATCTATCGGCAAATTTTGGAATGAGTGTTTTTATCGCAAAAATGACACAAGATATGGGAATAAAGTCAATTATAGAGTTGTTCAGCATCATCGATTTAGTAAGAAAAAATACCTTGCGCACATTAATACTTAAAACAGAATGTAGAAAAGGAACATTTGTTTGGTCCCAATTTCGAAAATTGTTATGTCATAAAGAGAGGAAGAAAGAAACTGAAACACTTCCCTATCTTCAGGATCATTTATTTATGTTGCTGAAAATGCGTTTCCCCTGCGCCACACCACAGGCTGGTATTTAGTCCTTGAGGTGGTCTTTTCGAGCTTCGAACGCGTTTCACGACGCCATATTGTTGAAAATCACGACCAAACAAATGTTCATTTTTTACATCTGTTTTGAGTATTAATGTGCGCACGGTGTCTCTTCTTACGAAATTGATGATGCTGAACAACTTTGTAATTGACTGTTTTCCCGTATCTCGTACCGTTTTTGAGATAAAAACGATAATTCCAAAATTTGCCGATAGATGGCGTTCTATGTTGTCTCACCGAGTAGCGTATAGTCTTTTTACTATGCCTAGACAACAACTTTATGGCCTAAGATGTCACCGTTTAGAAGTTAAAGGGGGTGTAATGGATATAGGTGGTACCTCTGTATGAGCAGCTCACTTGCCAAATCGATTGACTCCATAAATCAATAATAATTACAAGATAAAAAGAACTTTTTATATACCATGTTTTTAAATTTTCTGTTGAATCATATAAACTTGTCAATTCTGTGTATTAATAAATACTTTAAAAATTTTTTTTTGATGAATTATCCCATCAACTTGAAAGAAAATGAAGTTAATTGGAAGTTAACTTGCATTTGACTTTTAGTTCCCGTTCCGGCCAATAGATGGTTGCACCAGTCTATAAAACAAAATTAACTTAAAATAACTAAAAACTAATTTAATTCTTCTTAAATATGGCTAAAAGTATTAAAAAATGCATTGTCATCGTGTTCTGAGCTATTCTCTAGCTAGTCGGGAAGTTAATTAAAAATCGATTGTAAGATTTGTACCTGACAAACACACACACAAACACACAAACACATAAGAAACCAAGTTAATAAAAACATGGTAAAAAGTGGAGATAAGTGATAATATACATTGTTTTTTAAAATTCCTTTGAAAACATAAATTGAAATAAACATTGTAGAATGTATTATTTGCGACGAAGCTTTCATCTAACGACATATAAAATGTAAGATAGAATATAAGATAGAATATCCTCTGAGTAATCGTAATTATCATTACAATTTTTGCGTGTCTAAGGAAGTTAATCGATTTGGCAATTGAAAAAACATTAAATTCAGGCTTCAAATTTTTCTATTACTGAAAATCTTCATTATCATATATTTTAAATTAAATATTTTTTCAAAAATAAATAATAACTGTTCTGTTACTGTTACAATTTTTATTATTAGTTTGTCTTAATTTATTCATCAGCAACACAAATGATGTTTTCTTTGTCAGCTGTATCTGAGGCCCCGTTATATTAATTTGTTCTTAAATTTCCATTATAATCATGTTTAATAAGAGGAATGAACTTCAACAGCTCCATTTCATATTTTCTCTTGTCATAATTCTACCTGTAGGATATAACAATGGCTGGTTTACATTTTTCAGACCTAGTGGTTTACCTGCTACGGATTTTCTTATTTAATGGCATCAAATTCTGAATCCTCGTGGAAATATTTGAATTGTATGACGTGGGGATTCGACTTTTTTAGTTTTATTTTTTGTTTTTTTATTATTTTTTCTTATTATTACCACGTTTTTATTAACTTGCTTTCTTGTTTGTGTGTTTGTTTGCGTGTGTGTTTGTCCTGTACAAATCTTGCAATCGATTTTTAACTAACTTCCCGACTAGCTCTAGATATTTGAAACTTTTAGAATAGCCCAGAACACGATGACAATGCATTAAAAAAAATTTTTAGCCATATTTAAGCAGAATTAAATTAATTTTCAGTTATTTTCAGTTAATTTTGTTTTGTAGACTGGTGCAGCCATCTATTGGCCGGAACGGGAACGAAAAGTTAAATGCACGTTAACTTCCAATTAACTTCATTTTCCTTCAAGTTGATGGGATAATTCATCAAAAAAGTCTTAAAAAGGATTTATTAATATATAGAATTGTCAAGTTTATATGATTCAATAGAAAATTTAAAAACATGGTATATAAAAAGTTCTTTTTATCTTGTAATTATTTTTCCTCTTAACTGATTAATTAGTTTACCCGTTTTATGCGATAAAACAACACCAAACGATTTACCGTTATCACCAAGTACTTGCTTTTGCATTTCAATTGCAGTATTGCACTGATTTACATCAGAGTATGGAGTAAATTGGATTGGCTTCTGAAATAAAATACTTATTATACGTTGGCCAAAAAAATTTCGACACTGAGTGGTGTTAATCCTTCATATTTGGGAAATTTATTATGAATGCAAAATGTTAGGAGTCAATCAAGTGCTTTGACACTAAAATTTCAAAAATTTCAAAAATGTGGAGTTAATCGATTTGGCTTATTGAATGGCTCATATGTTATGAATATGTTAGAATGAAAACTAATATGTCGAGGTTTTATGTAATAATTCTACTTTTTGAGCTATTTCAATTCCTAAACTTCCCAGGCGTGGCTCGAGAATCAATACCCACATCATCTCCACTGTAGGTCATGATACCGTTTAGGCTGAACATCGATAGTTTGCCCCCAACAGTGAAAAAAAGGGGTACAGATTACTACAAATGTAGAGAAATTCCATATTGGCAATACCTATCCCTTGTGACGACTTCCGTACAATAGCGAATATTTTGCGCGTAGAAATTCCGTCCAACCAACGAGCGGTTTGTGCACATAATTGATTTAGACGGCTGGAAACAGACAGTCTTGGCGACATAAAGACCGGAAGTGCCACGGAGAGCTCGTGGAACAGTTCGTCTGCTACAAAAGGGAAGTTGCCGACCGGAGGCGCCTAGTCGTCTGGGAAAAATAACTGAATAAAGAGAGGCGGCGTTTTCCAGACCTTTCGAGAAAGTTCAGCGAAGGTATATAAATTCGCCGGACGCGAGTTAAAAAAAGTCAGTGATTCAGAGAGTAAGTTATTCAGAGTGACGCTAGAGCCGGAGACAAGGAGATACTGTCTGGCCTAGATAGACTTGAATGAGCGCAGCGACAACTGAAGTCTGACTTTCCTCGTCGATGCCGTGAACCCACGAATTTAATCGGTTTAGATATATATTGTAAATAGCCTGTATTTTAGTCGAGAAATGCAATTAAAGCATTAAGGGGATAGTGGACCTTCAAAACTAACTTTTTTTTGTTTTGAATGCATTTGCTTGAAATTTGAATATGTGATTAGTACCATAGATATGTAAAAGTGGTTAAAATTTAAAGATGAAATATTAATAATTTATGAATTATGAATTATTAAATATATAAAAAATTTGCCTAATTAAAAATGTTCCAGGCGCATTTGTTTTGCATATAATATGGTAATTTTTATTTACAGGATACCTTATAGAACTAACAATGAAACTTATTGCTTATTTTAAGCATTCCTTAAAAATATAAATAGAAAAATAATAATAGTGAAAACACCCTTTTTATTACGTAAATACCTATAAATCATCTTTTCAAGTACAAAATTTAGAAATTCTGAGCTACGAAGCATAATTTTTTTCAATAAGATTTATTTGATATACAGTTAAGTATATAAAACTTAAATTTCAAAGCAATACGATAGTTAGAAATGCGCCTGGAGCAGTTTGAATATTCGTATGACATGAAAATTTTTATTTTTAGAAAAACATATTTAAAGTTATTGCTATTAGTAACCATATAATATCTAAATAAAATGCAAATGCCTATAACTAGGAAAAAATTCACAGAAATTAAAAATTCTTTTTGCAACACATTTCTACTCGTCCGTAGATTCACAATTCAATAAAATAAAAAAATCGAATTGTTGGACAAATTTCACAATTTTGAAAGTCCACTGTCCCCTTAAATACAAAAAGGCTGGCAGTCTTTTATTTAAGGCAAAGTCCTTACACCCACGTACTCATTGGTTACGCCTTGCCGAGGAACAAATAGCAAGTTCAAAACTTAGGGTCCAAGGCTACCTGTACACTGATGACGCATATTTTTGCTATACGATCCCATTATGGTTTCTTTGTTTAAATCAGGAGCTCAATAAACTACGTGTAGTAGTCATTTGTAGCTAACATTTTCGTTGAGTTCAAAGTCTAAATAAGATCAAGATTTTAGAAAAAATGCCATCAAAACAATTGTATATCAATGAGGCATTTATGTATGCAAAAATCTAAAAGCATTCGGTAATATTCCTCCGAGAACTTTGTGTGAGAAAGAAAACATATGGATTTACTATCATGTAAGAACACGAAGGTTCTTACTATATGAAGGTTCTTACTATACTCAAACAACTTACTTTTGATGGAAAGGAAAGATTTCTAGTGAAAAAAATCTTGGAAAGCTCTCTCTCTTTCTCCCTTTCGCCCCCCCCCCCTTTCCGTCTACCGTCCTTGAACTTTGATGAAAGACATTACGTATAGAAGTTATTGACAGACTTTACGTATAGAAGTTATTGACAGACTTGTCAAACTGGTTTCTGATATGTTTTATGATAAATTCCTTAATTTGCATTTTCTGATACAAAACCTCTTACTTAAAGAAAAAAAGGCATAGTGCTGGTAAATTTTTGAAACAGCATAGAAAAAAAATCAGCAGTGAAATATTTATTTCTATTCCAATAAGCTAAAATAATGTAAATGTTGTTTTCAGAAGTAAAATCTATTATACAGGAACACAAAGCATTCATTTTAGGTGTAGTTCATTTTAGGCGTAGTCATTTGTCATTTTTAGGCGGCAAAATCTGAAAGATTTGCCTTTTAATTAACAAAATTTGAATTAATTTAAATTTTTCATTATCACTCTTATCAACTCTTTTAAAATCTGAAAGATTTGCCTTTTAATTAAATAATTTGAATTAATTTAAATCTTTTATTTCTATTCTAATAAGCTAAAATAATGTAAATGTTTGTTTTCAGAAGTAAAAGCTATTATACAGGAACACGAAGCATTCATTTCAGGTGTAGTTCATTTTAGGTGTAGTCATTTGTCATTTTGAAGCGGCAAAATCTGAGAGATTTGCCTTTTAATTAAGAAAATTTGAATTAATTTCAATTTTTCACTTGAAAGCCATCACTTTGAAAGCCATCTGAAATAAATTGGAGATTTAATTAAAACAACTAAACCCTTTTAATAAACCAAATTTTTGCATGCAATTGTATTAAGAGAATTTGAAAAAGGTGACATGTTTTTTCTCTCCAGAATATGATGGTAAAGAAGTAACTTAATAATCTCTAGACAACTTTCAATTTAAGCAATGAAGATTTGATAATTTTGCTGTTGTGTAACCGATAAATATAAGGTAGAAACAGCTGGCAGCTTGAAACAAACCTTACTGATGATAGCAGTTAAACGGACCTAGACATAAAACTCAGGAAATAAAAGTTTTGGGAAAAGTATGGAACTACTTATTTAACGCCCATAACTCCGATCAACTCTTTTCAAGCGTAAAAAATTCTTTTTATCTTTCAAATTCTCGATGGGCTACGTATTTGCGACAGAATTTAATTAGAATTTCTTCAGATACAGAGCAATCAAAATTCTACTTTTCTGAACGCAATTACTAAATTTTTCTTACCGTTGCAAAAATAATTACTTTGATTGTCAGTAATTTACTTTGTTGAATTTACTTGAGGAACAAAGTATATTGTTTTGTTACTGTTGCACTAGGAGGCTAAATTAGGACTTACTAAGTACGTTTTTAAAAAAATGGCATATGAATAATCAGGTAAAATCTCTTTACAAATTTCTGCATTACAAAACCCAATAAATGAAAAAAATAGAAATAAAATTTGTATTGCTCGAATCCAATAGGGCTCTTAAATCATTGGAATATAAAGATTGGTCTTGCTAAAAACTAAAATTCTGTAGTTGGTTTGAGTGCTTGCGTGTATGTACGTGTGCATATATGTATTCATGTGTGAATTTATATATACATACATGTATAGATATGCATACACCTGTATACATATACAAACGTACACAAGCACACACACACACACACACACACACATATATATATATATAATATATATATATATATATATATATATATATATATATATATATATATATATATATATATATATATATATATATATACGTACGCACATACATGAAATACATTTATACACATAGATCCATGCAACCATGTATATATACAAACATAAGTGCACACAAACATTCAGACATACATGCCTGTATGTATGTATTGCCTGTGACAATCTATGAAATGAAATCTATCGCTCTGTAAATAGAAAGCAATCGATTTCATTTATTTTTACAAGACAGTATCCAATAGCAGAACGTACATCGGAACGTGTTATTAAACGATTCTCATATCCTAGACACATTCAGAGGCGTTTGCTAAATTGCTTTGCTTGCGTGACCGAAGATGAAAATGACGTATGTGAAGGAAGGAGAAATACTTCTTGAAATAAAAGGAAAGTGTTTTATGTGATTATTATTACTTTGAAAGCGCGCAATAAAACGGAAAATATATGAATTGAAACGTGTAAATTAGAGAATATAGTTAAAATGTGAAAATAGTTAAAAACGAAACTTATATTTTTGGTCTTATATATATATATATATATATATATATATATATATATATATATATATATATATATATATATATATATATATGTATATATATATATATATATATATATATATATATATATATATGTATATATATATATATATATATGTATATATATATATATATGCATACATATATATATATGTATATATATATACATATATATATATATATATATATATATATATATATATATATATATATATGTATATATATATATATATATATATATATATATATATATATATATATATATATATATATATATATATATATATATATATATATATATATATCGATTTATAAGATTATAGGATAATAAAAACAGGTTTAAAAATATATTCCTCTTTTGTGCAAATATACGTTTGTAATGCTCAACTTTCGCAGTTCATTTTAGGAAAAAAATTAGTTTTCAACTTATATATATATACATATATGTAACACTTCAAAAAGCTCTGAAATGTTCTAAGAAGTATACTACAGGAACAAAGAAAGAAAGGAAATACTACAACAAAAGGGAATTTTCCTCCATGTCAGACTCCAGGTATCTTGACGTCAACTGCAAACACTAATAACAACACGAAAGTGTCATTTCCTGACACGTTGCTTAGATCACTGTAAGATAAGGACAAACGTGTGAGCTTAACATCTGATTTCGGTTGTCTCCAAACAATACGGTTAGGAAAAAGAGAAAGAGACTTCTTTCTGAGTGCGACCCGAATAACTCTGAATATTTGATGACGGCGATAAAATTTGAGTCCTTTTATATATAAGCTTTCCATTCGCATTCTGAAGTTTCTTGAAATCCGATTTCAGTAAATTGGAAGTTACGAGATGGCATAAAGTGGTTTTTGCATTTTATATCTTTCGACAGAATTTCTAGAGTTTTATTTTCAGCTTTATGGTTTGGGATTTGAAGGAACATGATTTTTATTAAGTGTTTTGAAAGTGTCCAATCAAGATTGACCTTGGCGACACCTGTGTTTATTTATCACAGAAGTATTACATAATCTGTATATTGTTAATTACAATTCGTCATACCTATATTCCGTAACACGAATTGCATATTCCGGCCCGGTTGGCAAACGCGTCGAGCCAGTGATCTGAGGGTTGCGGGTTTGAGGCCGGTCTCTGACAAAATCCACCGCCGCGTTCACTAATGGTGGCCGGGGCACGTAAAATAGGGCGCGACTGCAATGTCCTCCGAGTTCTCAAATTTATCTCTGGAGGTGCGGGGTTAAGTGTTCCGGTCTCGTCACTTGACTCGGTTCAAAATTACGGGACCGACCCATAGGGGGGGGGGGGTAATGCTGGTCCACCTAAACGGTGCTCCCAGAAAAGTGGCCAGCAAAATCGCGGTGTCATATGGCGGTAAGGGTAATGTCCAAGTATCCGTCTGCCGCATTGTAGAAGAAGATATTTGGTAACACTGGTTTTTAACTTTTGATCTTTACAAAGGAGAATTAACTGTTACCTACAAAAAAGTAATTATTAAGGTGGGGATATTTTATTACTTTTTTTGTTGATGGTATTTTTGGCTATAATCACATGCTTTCCTCCTTGTGTGGGAAACGCAGTGAAGGATCATTGCGGACAGTATCAGTTTAGAGAATTAGTTACAATAAAAACTGAATTCACACTAAATACCTGAAAATTAAGCTCAAATTTCATTGAGTCATTTGGTAATTCCTTAAAATGAGCCATGTGGTAATTCTGCCTATCTTGACTTACTAAACAGGAGTTTATCCGCTCTGCTCCTTGGGAAAACTGAATCTGCTTTAAAGTTTTGCAAACTGAGCTTAATTTCTAGCTTATTTCACTAAGTTTTTTATTGTATTACATACTAGCTGAATACCCGTGCTTCGCTACGGAGTACATTCAAATTAAATACAATGGTCAATGTATGCAATTAATTATAAAAAAAATTATAAAAAAATCGTAACGGATATTTTTATAGACAAAATAATGTAGAAGAAAATATTCAAATTAATCTAATAAAACATACTAAAGAATATAGTAGAGTTTGAGGAACATTTCTTTTACCGTATTTTAATATTTTTTTGGATAATGTCCAATCGTCTGCCGCATTAGAAAGAAAAACAAAATTATTTTTTTGTCAATTTATTTCGTTGTTATGCACGTGACGGAAAATTAGTTTAAAGTATTCCAAAAAGAAAAGAAACCACGTGATCAGCATTTAATAAATTAAATTCTAAAAATTTATAGTTAAAAATTCACCAAAAATCAGAAAATGGAGGTAAAGATTCGAAAAAGATTTCATTTTAGAGGAATTTGTACGATTTTTATCGTGATATAAATTTTATAACCCTTAAATTATTATTTTGAATGCAAAGTTTAAAGAATGTTACAAAAACAGCTTAAAAATTTAATTTAAAAAAATCTAAGAATTTTTCAAAAATCTTTTTTAGTGCATCTTTACACTATGGGAAGAATCACCATGCAAAATTTCATCCCTTTAGGTCCAGCGGTTTGGTCTGTGCGTTATCTGTCAGTCAGTCAGTCAGTCAGTCAGTTACGGAACTGTTTTGTATATATAGATTACCGTGATAGTTTAATAGGAGGATAAAAAAAGGGACTTCACTCTGAGACATTGCAAACACTAGAAAAACAGCTCTTGACTCAAGAATGACAAAAGACTTTTCTGTTAGAAATTTTACTGAGAGAAATATTTTCGAAGGGGCATTTGCATGCATAGGGAGACAGGGAAAAACAATGTACCAGGATACTACCACCTCGAGAAGTAGCGGAGTTATTTATTTAATATTCGCAGTCTGTTACTATATCTTTCTCAAATTTTTGTGCAATAATGATATTTGAAAAACCGAAAAGAGGGGAATGATTTATCTAATTAATACTTAATATGTTGTCTGATAAAAATGATTGATTATTTTGCTCTTCGACCTACATTTTGTATAGTTAGTTAAGATGTAGTTGCTAGTTTGCCCTGTTTCACGTCGTTTAGGAATAAAATAGCATAAACTTCTGCTAAAATGATACGTTAACCCTTAAATGGTAATATCCGTCTCCCGGACGGGTAGAGTTGATACTTTTCTCGCTTAGGTGCGTAATTATCGATTTCAAACCTTTATGTTCGAGCTATGCTTCAGCTATTCTATCACCTTGTTGTGATTGTTTATCTTTGAGTTTTGTTTACTTTATCGTCGTACATTCATCATTCCAAGAAAACTCACTCCGCTTTAACGACGTATATTACTTCAAAGGTCCGTATTTGATCCATCTATCAGACGACTAAAAAAATTATAATGGAAATTGTTCATCCAGAAGGTGATCAGGAAGCAAGTATAAGTAAGCAATCCTTAAAAAGTGACAAGTTGGAGAAGAGGAAAAACTGTAGGTACCGTCCTTACACCAAAAAATAGAATCACGAACTACAAGTGTGGGAAGTGTGATACACCTAATTGCTCGGCGTTTTCAAAAGAGATATGTAATATTTGTGTACAAAATTTGTAAAAATTTTATGATGAAATTCTATTTTAATCACGTTTATATTTGTCACTAGTATACTTTTTTTATTCTAATCTCTTTCTAATAATTTTCTTTTCTTTTGTAGATCTTATTGAAATTAAAAAAAAAATTAGATTGACTTATCAAATAAAGTTATGTTAAAACTAAAACAAGTGTAAATGTACTTTATAAATCAATAATACCTCAAATACAGAGCTAAAATTGAATGAAAATTGGAAAATTACGTAATTAGTAATGAACTACGAAATCCAACTTAGTCTCGTGGACGGATGTTACTCGTAGAGTGAGTCAGACAGATGTTACCATTTACGGGTTAAGGAATAAAAACACTAAAATATTAAACATAAGAAAATAATAAATTTTTGAATTATCTAGATTGAGATTTTTACCATGTTTTTATTAACTTGCTTTATTGTTTGCTAGTTTGTGTGTGTGTTTGTCCCATACAAATCTTGCAATCGATCTTTAACTAACTTCCCGACTAGTTAGACATTTGGAACTTTTAGAATAGCTCAGAACACGATGAAAATGCATTAATTTAATACTTTTAGCCATTTTTAAGCAACATTGAATTCATTTTCAGTTAATTTTGTTTTGTAGACTGGTGCAGCCATCTATCAGCCGGGACGGGAAAGAAAAGTTAAACGCAAGTTAACTTCCAATTAACTACATTTCCTTTCAAGTTGATGGGATAATTGATCAAAAAATTTTAAAAACTATTTATTAATACATAGAATTGTCAAGTTTATATGATTCAACAGAAAATTTAAAAACATGGTATATAAAAAGTTCTTTTTATCTTGTAATTATTAAGGTTCCTTTTTCACAAGTTTTTTTGGACTGTAAATAGTACTAAACAGAACGTGATTATTAACTGCTACGCATTTATTAACTGTATAAGAAGTGATAACTATTCATGATACGATTATGTCGCTTTCCGTCATTTCTATTTACTTGCTAAAGTTATGTTGGTCCAGTAATATTTTGACCAATATTTCCTTCATCTTTTCCTTGGGTTTGCATTCTTTGTCGCACTGCGGATCAGGCATCATAATAAATAAAGTCCCTTACAGTACCATCTGGAAAGATGATGCGCATTTATGAGTAATCCACATTTATGGAACAAAAGTACCTTCGAAGCAGACAGAAATGTGGAGGGAATTAGCTGGTAAACTTTAAGTAAATTCTGCTAAAATGTGTGATTTTGAGATAAATAATTCTGGGGGCTTTTAGGCACCAAAAATTGCGTAGTGTGAAACTGAAGCATTTTCAAATACTAATTAAAAGATTTTTAAGAGCCGTTTTATTTTAATTTAGCATCTAGCTTAAATTTACTATGAACTATTTTTACGAGATTTAATAATTAGTGAGTATTAATAATCAATTAACAAATTTATTTCGTAAATGGCGCGAAAAAAAGGTATTTATTTTTTATTTGTATTTTTCATTTTATATTAGTGCAATATTAAATTACTGCATTCATAAATTTAAGTTGAATGGTTTACTTGTAGCCTAATTTAACTTTACCAGTCACAGATTTTCGTGCTAAGAGTGAGGCGAATTTGTAACTTTTCTCCTCGATGCAACAATCATTTATCCGAAGGACATTTATTCTTATAACACACCACATGTTTTGTAGGCTACATAGTTATATGGGAACCCAGAAGATGAAGCTACTACCTATTATGTGTCAGCCCATAAATATCCGTGCTTTGGCCGGGAATCAAACCCTGGCCCACGTGATAGTAAAAAAAAAAAATCTGTAACTTAATCGAGCTATATAGTGAAGACTAGACTAGTGTATATTCATAACCACAATTAAAACTGCCTCATATATCTTAGGTTTGACTTTCTCGGTAAGTTGGTCTTTTGTTCGTCGTATAGCAACAGCTAGTAATGTTTCATTAGCTATAGCCCATGCTTCAACGTCATTATCCCTCAAATTTATCTACAATAATTTTCTATTTTTTGTCCGTCGTAATGCAAGCAGTATTGAGTAATTGCGAAAGATAAACAAAAAAACCCCCCAGGAGTAAGGAAATAAAAGAGATGGAAATAAAGAAAAATATTGCCCCCCCTCCCCCATAATTCCAAAAAAACAAAGTTTCCATAGTAATTGGTTTGTAGGCGTGTCTGGTGTTCCTATCTGCTACCTATGAAGTGGGAGCGCGGTGGACCTGTTGACAAGAACAGCTGGCCAGTAATCTGAACGTCTTTGGTTCGATGCTCGTCGCTGACAAAATCCAACACCGTGTGCGCTAATGGTGGCTGGTGCACGTAAAATCTATCGTGGCTGCAACGTCCTCTGTCATAGGGACATGACAGTAGTGTTACGGCCAGGGACAAGAGCATGGAAAAAATACAAAATAAAATAAAATAATTGTTAAATGCAATAAAGAAACAGGACAATAAAAGAGAAGGGAAGAAAGCCATAGACCGGAACGAAAATTAGAGATAATGTTCGTAGCAAGAAATAGAAGTGGAAGAGAGTAAAAATAAAAGAAAATTTATGATGGCTATAAAACGGCCCACCCTACTTGAATTCAAAGCATGGGAAAAAGTTAAAATTGAGGGAGAATTTATAAATCCCGCCCTCGACGCGCATTGGTAAAAGGGGATTGAGGAGTGGCAGCACGGACGAATGGCGATGGCATGATAATTTCCAGATAACCAATGGAAATTATAAGAGGCGGAGACATTAGTAAGAAAATATATGAAATAAAAAATAGTGTGAAGGCAGAGAGATAACCTGGGAAGTGAGAGTCAGTCAGAAGTTGTCGAGCGCCCAGTGTCCCATGCCGAGTGTCTGCGATAAACGACGGAGCCGTGTTCGAGTGCAGTAAAGTTTAGAGAGTCAGAAGTTGTCGGGCGCCCAGTGTCCCATGCCGAGTGTCTGCGATAAACGACGGAGCCGTGTTCGAGTGCAGTAAAGTTTAGAGAGATAGAAGTTGTCGAGCTCCCAGTGTCCCATGCCGAGTGTCTGCAATAAACGACGGAGCCGTGTTTGAGTGCAGTAAAGTTTAGAGAGACAGAAGTTGTCGAGCGCCCAGTGTCCCATGCCGAGTGTCTGCAATAAACGACGGAGCCGTGTTCGAGTGCAGTAAAGTTTAGAGAGATAGAAATTGTCGAGCGCCCAGTGTCCCATGCCGAGTGTCTGCAATGAACGACGGAGCCGTATTCCGGATAAAGAGATGCCCGAATTACGTTCGATGATAAAGACGACGAATTCATCATTACGAGTGCCAGCTGCCCAGAGGGATTCAACCGTCATCTGCTGAGGTAGCGACTTTGCATTTCCAGTGGCGTAGCTAGGGGGGTGCGGTGGGTGCGATCCGCACCGGGCGGCACATATTTTGGGGCGGCATATTTTTTTCTAGTATTAGTTGTAAAAAACCACTTGTTCAATTCATAAGTTTACTATTCCATTTCTACAAATTATGAATTACTATACGATTTCGAATATTTTTCCTTATCGTCAAGTCAATGTAGGGTTGAAAATATTATCATTGATAAAGACATATTATTGATATAGACTTATTATAGATTGACATTGATAAAGAACAGTTCTATATTGAAAGAAAAATGATCCAGGTTTTTATGACTGTACCTGCACTACAAGAAGACGCAAAACGTTGGAAAGACGGGAAGGAAGGCCCTCTTGATCTACTAAACTTTATTCAACAGTATAGATTGGAAAATTCTGTACCCAACATTGTAATTTTGCTAAGAATTTTTTTAACAATTGCTATCAGTGTCGCTAGTTGCAAAAGGAGCGTCTCCAAATTGAAGTTGATAAAAAATTATCTTCGTTCCACAATGAGAGATTTAAGACTACAAAATCTTGCAGTATTGTCTATAGAACAAGAAATTACAAATAATATAAATTTTGAGAGCATTATACACGATTTTTCTACTATGAAAGTTAGAAGAGAAAATATTTTTTTAATTTTTTTTTTATTTCCAATGGCAAAGGAAAATGACAAAATCTTACAAGTTAACAAGATTAACAAGGAACATGAAATATAAAAAAAAGGAACAGCAAGAGAAAAAAGTCAATGTCCCATCAGCAGATGTCGTGCGCTCCAATATCGCTTTACCTCGTAGTCTCCACGCAGAGCCGAGCATCCCAACAAATGGTTCCTGTCCATGATTTCATCTTTCCCACAAAGTGGGCAATTAGGACTCGCAAAAAATGCCAATTCGGTGAAGGTGGTTCACCAGACAGTCATGGCCTACCGTAAGTCTGAATTCCGCAACAGCCTTTTCACGCGGCTTATCTGAAATGTTTTGACCCAAGCTATTCCTCCAACTTCTTGAAAAAATGCGAGAAGTGAGCAATGCTTTCCAGTTTTGTCTCATTAGATTTTTGATATAAAGTTTTATGGAATGGAAAGAGTTAAAAGTATTTGGCTGTTGTAATATTTGAGTGCCCTTCTTAGCCAATATATCTGCCTGTTCGTTGCCATAAATATCACAGTGTCCTGGAATCCATTGGAGTGTTATTTGTCGTCCCTCTGCCTTCAACTTATCCAGAAGAACCCGACAATCTAGGATATTTTTAGAGATGGGTATTTTCCTAGCTCCGATAGCCTGAATGGTAGCCTTGGAGTCAGATAGAACAACCACCTTATTATAAAGGTGTCTGGGGACAAGTTGCTCCAGTGCCACATAGATAGCCAATACTTCCCCGTCAAAGGCGGTTTTTTGTTTTCCAACAGGCACACAAAAGGAAAAGATAGAAGAATATATTCCTGCTCCGACAAATGGTGAGAGTTCAGTCAAAGAACCATCGGTGTAAATATGTAACCATTCAGGCTCAGGGTAGAGGCTATGGATGGTCTCAAGTGCAAGGATCTTTAAGCTGCTTTGAGGCAATTGGCTCTTCAGGAATGGTTGGTCCAGCCTGGTAGTTATTTCAACATAGGTCACAGGGTTAGGGGATCTCAAGAAACCCTTGGCAATTCCATCATCAAGTTCCAGCTCTGCTCTTAATTCTAGGACTCTCTGTAAAAAACCACTTTGGGTCTTTAGCTGTCTTGGTACATTTTCATAACAGTTCCAAAACGGTACATTTTCATAACAGTTCCAAAACGGTACATTTTCATAACAGTTCCAAAACGGTACATTTAGTCTGATTAACTTTTCATAAAGTATAAGAGCCCTCTCTTCGATAATTGACTTAATGGGTCTAGTATTAGTCAGGAGTAGCAGTGAGTCGATGGGAGAAGTCTTCACTGCACCAACGATCAGCCTAAGGGCCTGGTTTTGTATTAATTCCAGTTTTTCGATCAGGTTCTCTGGGGCAGAGATAAGAACCTCACAACAATAAGTGACAACAGGTAAAATAAATGTTTTATAGGTGTTTTCCAATGTAGTGCGGGCGCACCCCCAATGACAACCAGCCAGGCGTTTAAGGATGTATAGGCGTTTTTTAGAAGAGTAAATATATAAATACGTTTTGTTTACATACACATATGTGTACAATTTGTTTGTTTATCCAAAAGAAATGAAATTATTTATTTTTATTTATAAATATAAAAATATAAAATAAAACATATTTTATGAAATTTTTTTTATAAATTAGGTATATGTTTTGTCTCATAGGTGGGGAAACTGCGGCCTCTGTAAGTTTCTTGTGGTCTTTATAAAAGTTGCATTTATAGGTATATCAACTTAAGTGGCCTCCTTTATTACTGCCTAATTTAAGTATGGCATCCAATGGTAAAAAAGTTCCCCACCTATAGTTTGTCTCAATTACAATTATTTATTTATGTTTATTAATTTATAAAAACCACCAATTGATTGACTTAGAAAGGGCGGCAAATTGGAGACCGCCCCGGGCGGCAAAAGTTCTAGCTACGCCACTATGCATTTCCCTTTTATATTGTATCATTGCTTCTCAGTGTATAGCCATAATGATTAAGATAGAGCGCGATGAATATAGTTTTTGAATATAAGATGTTGAGTAATAGACCGATAATTCGTACCAACAATTTAATATAATGTTTTGCATATATATATGAATTAATTTAGTAGGAGTAAAATTGAAAATAATATGTATAGAGGCAGTATGAAATATTGTTATAATAAGTGAATGGATCAAACATAGGTGTCGTAAAGAATTAATTTAGTTGGAATGAAGTTATTGCGGTAATAATGTGTAAATGCCGGAGGAAATATTGAGTAATTTTGGAGTGTATTATTTATGTGTGTTAATATTCAATAAATTGATTTGTCAATATAACCAGAGTTAATTTCCATTATTTGGGAAGCACATCAATGTACTAGCCACAATCATGAACCAATAAGTTACTAAATCAAAATCATAATTAATAAATATAATTAATATAAGAATAATATAATAACTCCCAATCCCAATAATTTCATTTAAAATAATATAAACAATTTAAATTACGGTTACATCCTCCAATTTTTCAAAATTTACCTCTGGAGGTGCGGGGTCAAGTATACCGGTTTCATCACTTGACTCGGTTATAAATTATGGGACCGATCCGTTAGCCAAATCGAACTCCGACCCTTGTGGTGCTAACTTAAAACCGGACATGCATCAATGAGCACAATAGCCTAAAATGGACTTGATCTGATGTTTCTGTCGGTCAAAGGGCAAAAACAACAACAACAACAACAACCTATGAAGTACCAGTTGATAG
Organism: Dolomedes plantarius; assembly: GCA_907164885.2. Taxonomy (NCBI): domain Eukaryota; kingdom Metazoa; phylum Arthropoda; class Arachnida; order Araneae; family Dolomedidae; genus Dolomedes; species Dolomedes plantarius. Next base: position 36,759,317 of record OU015493.1, read on the forward strand.
CCGAAATCTTAAGGCTTTGGTATTCGCCTTATACTTCCAGACAGAGTCTGTATGATCGAATTTCGCGGCTGGCATGGGTGTTTATAACCATTCAGAATCGGTTATAAATTATAGGTCCTAGCCTATGTAACCATCGCAAAGTAAAAGACGACCGTAGGATTCTCAATAAACCATCCAACCAGTACATATATATATATATATATATATATATATATATATATATATATATATATATATATATATATATATATCTGTAATGTTAATGGATCGGGACGAAGCGCAAAAGGCTAGTAACTTCATAGTATTTTGGATCGGCTCAAGTCGTGGCTGGGTTGACGGGGAGACAGGCTATGGAGATTCACCAGACACCCAGAAACATTCATCAAACAGTTTTTATTAAAATATATTCCAGTGGTTCAGGTACACTTTGATAAAATATATAATCGCAGCGCGAAAACTGCGTCTTTCCCGTACCCGTGTTAGCACACAAAAGGCTAAAAATAGAGTAAGGGCCTGTTCACATAGGAGTCCGTTCCGTAGCGTTAAGGGATACGTTGAGACGATACGTTGAAACGAAAATAAACCAATCATAGGCGTTAAAAATTTCATTGCTAATCGTTTGGAGGTTTGTCATTGGTTAAATATATTTCAATACTTTAACGCTCCACAACGGACTCCTATGTGAACAGGCCCTAACTTTATCGCCGGAGTGCGAGTGAAACTGAACTCCTGATTGGGCAATTCACGACACCTGACCTCAACATCATACGGGGTGACCGTCGCTCGAAGTCTGTAGAACATTCTTCTTTATGTAACGGTGTTGGCGCGTGACTTTAGGAGGAAATCTAATAGTTTATTTTGGTTATTTCCAGGTTGAATTCTGGTTGAGGGGAGTTATCATAATGCGATAATATAAAAGAATTTTGAATAGGCGTATCCTTTAATGGTTATAAAAAGTTATCGTTTCATATATATATATATATATATGTATATATATATATATATATATAATCTAAGAAGTATATACCCCCCCGGATTTCCTTAACTGCTGATCTCTCACCTGATTCTTGCCCATACTTTGTATAAGATCATTGGCGACGCACGTTTCAACAGATCTTGTCTCACTATAAACTTGTTTCTGGTATAAGTACGGGTATTACAGATCCTGCCAGATCTTCATATTTCATGAACTTTCTTTGAAGCCGGGAATGTCTTCTTTTAACTGTAGCTCGTGCTGACAAGAATTGTAGAAAGGAAATGTAAGAATTGAAAAAAAAATCGAAGGTTTCAAGGTGGAGTTCAGAATGTAAAACTTCAATGATTCGCATGGAATAACTGCATGGTTGTATTCAAGAGTCTTACGTAATGTGACTTAGTGTTTGAGAAGTACGTTTAAAAAAATTTTGGCGATACACATCTAATTCCCTCTCCTTTTCAAGCTTAACTATCTTGCTTTAGTACCAAAAGCAAGAGCAAAACCATTTTTAAATAAGCTTTTAGCATTTACTACAAATATCAATGTTCAATAGTTTGAAATTTTTACTATATATTTGGCACTGATAATTTTTAATTCACCAAAATCTATTTTATTGCCACAGGACACTTCAAGTAACATTTTAAACATATGACTGCATATATATTCAGACTATATTACAATTTCTTTAGAATTTTGTGAAATAGTGTCCTCGTCCAATCAGATTCACACTTCTGTACTTTTATGATCCCCTGATATTTCGTGTTTGAAAGTGCTCCAAGGGTAATAAAAAATAAGTTTAGAAGATCTGCAGATACATGTGCCTCACATGAAAAGAATGTGAGGCTGCATTCTTTTGATGATGTATAGCTTAGTAAAATGTATTACGCGTTCTTTTAAGTTGTATGAAAGAAGCATGTGTGATATGACATCCCAAGAAAAACGTAAATGTATCCGAAAAAAAAATTCTTTGCATCCAAGAATTGAAATCGATAGGGACGGATATGGGGAAAAACTATCTCAAGCTATTATTTTCTCACAGTTCTTTTCAATGAAAAAAAAAGTAAAGTTGAGGTAATGGAGTGTGTTTTCCTGGAACAGGAGTGGAAAAAAATTCAAGCTGCGCTCAGTAGTAAACAAAAACTCTCTAGAGAGTAGTGAAATAGGTCAAGAAAATGCATTAGTATTATTCATACTCCATGAACATTTAAAAAATGTATATTATTATGAATACATATTAAAAAAATATGTAATAAAAAATATATTAAAAAATTAAATATAACCTGTATTAAAATATAATCTATACAGTCGAACCCCGTTATAACGAACTTCAAGGGACCAAAGGTTTTGTTCGCTATATCCGGTGGTTGACTGTATCCGAACCATTAAGAAAAATGTTAGAGTTCACAAAATGTATAACTCATTAGTTGCTATGTATATTCAATAATGATGTATTGAATATACATAGAAAAATACGATAAAATGTATTAAAAATGATCATTAATGAATTAAATTGACTAAAATCGATTACATTAAACTGATACAATACTAATTAAATTAACTAAAAATGAAGACAAATGGAAATAAATTGATTTTATCTTTAATTGTTGCTCACTGTTTTGATACAGAAATAATCGGTAATCTTCTGCTGACGTGATGCCGATTTCAAAAACATTTTATGAATTTCTTTGTCCAATACATCAAATGACTCCAACACTCTTTCTTCCACTGTCTGTGTAGAAAAAAACTTATTAATTACACTCATCGCTGCTGTAGCATCTGAGATGGTGGAGATTTCGTCATTTATGTGCCCCTCTTCATCACAATCAGAAGCAGAATCTTCGATTTCAGAATCATTCATTTTAATTTCTTCCACAATATCTTCATCAGTTGGATTTTCACATGTAATGACTTCATCATCACATATTTCGAACAATTGCACGCCACAATCTGAGAATGATGAAATTTTGTGCTTTTCTATCCACATCGCGATAGGTAAATCTTCATCATCTTCTTCTTCAACATTCTTTGCTTCTTCAACATTCGTTGTATCTTCAACATTCTTAAAAAGTTTAAAAATTAAGAAAAAAATTCAGTTGTTGACAGAAAAAAATGTTCGTTATAGCCGATTCTTAAGATTTCGGAGGTTTGCTATAAAAGGATAAATTAGTATTAAATACAATAGGAAAAACGGCGGGACCAAAATTTCCGTTCGTTATATCCGGGAGTTCGTTATATACCAGGTTCGCTATAACGGGATTCGACTGTATGAAAATATAATATAATCTATTTAAAAAAAATATTCAAGCTGCTATCAATAGTAAAAAAAATCTCTAGAGAGTAGTGAAATAGGTCAAGAAAATGCACTAGTATTATTCATACTCCATGAACATTTAAAAAAATGTATATTATTAGGAATATATATATTAAAAAATATATACTAGGGCGTATTTTTATTTTACGAAAATTTACTTCTGCACTAAATAAATGAAGTTCTACAAGAGAGAATATTCGACACATTTCAATTTGTAAGACTTCCCATTAGATCAATTAAAATTGCCAATCAAATCCCTAGTGTTGAAGAATTCCTCTTTAAAAGGCAAATGGATTAAGGAGTGTACAAGATTGGATTTGCGAAATGAAAAAAGTTAATAAGCCTAAAAATACCATTTAAATTATCTTCCTGCATTTGAAACATTTTCTTTTTTAAAACCTTTAACAAAATACTTTTTGTTGCTTTAGTATTAACGGAACATAAAAAATAATAAAAAAAACTTTGATTTTCTGCATACCGTTTTTTTTAAAACAAGAATAAGATTTAACGAAATTCTAATCATTTAATTCGGACGAGAGAAAAACAAATGTAAAGAAATAGGGTGTTTTTAATATCTGTGTAAATGCATCGGTTGTCTGAATATATATATATATATATATATATATATATATATTGTAAGAATCCGTTACAACCTTTCCGAATAAATCACCCAGACAGCCGGACCTCCCACAGCAGGTGACCTGCGAACAGTTCTATCGATCAGCGTCAAGGTGTCTGGAAACAGAGAATGGGGTTGCTCCTATCTGCCGGCCCCTGGGAAGACGTAAACTAATGATTTTCAGATCAGCTGATTTATAAGAGCCGACCACATGGCTTCGTTGTCAAGCGAATCACAGCCAACGGACATGACGTCACAAATTGTGCCAGCCAACCTAAACATTTGCAGTCACGTGACCGGAAGCACGATTGCCAACGCCGGGAGAAGAAATCCAGTTTTTTGAACAGACTTGGTCGAGACTCTCACCTAGAGAGCACCTTTCGTCTACGTTGTCCTGGAGTGACCGACTTCATCCTGAACTTTATTTTTCAGAGCAGCCCGCTCGAAGCTTCTCGTCAACTAATAGTTCACCCTGAAGTATAGCTATCTCAGAGCCTCCTGCTCTACAGGCTTCTGTTAGCTCGTTACTTCATCAAGAAGTTATCTTCATATTTCAGAGCAGCCCGCTCTATAAGCTTCTCGTGATTTATAACTTTCCTTACGAAGTTATTCTATTTTCAGAGCTGTATGCTCTAGAGGCTGTGTACCGACCTTCTAGTTCCGCTGTGAATTTGCTTGCCGACATCTTATCGAAATTTTTTGTCTATTACGAAGGCCAGTACCCTCTATGTCTAGAGGTAGATCAACATTGTAAATAGTGTAAAAAGTTTCCGACTTAAATTTAATAAAACTGTAATTTAATGTAGTAGACTGACTCTGAACATTTTTAGCTACCCGGAGTCTGAAGTTATCACAATATATATATATATATATACACTGTTTAAGAGAAAATTCAGAAATAATGAAATGTTAATTTTTCAGACCTTTTTTAGGTGTAATTTTCATTGATTATTAAAGAAAAACAAGCTCTGTTTTCTTAAAACTACTTTCACGACAACAGATTATCCTAAAACAAGTTATTTAAAAAGGATGCATGTCACGTTTCAAAACAAAAACTTCGAGAATTGGAGATAATTGGAAGTACATATTTTTAACTGAGTCACTTTTAGAGTTTTAACATTAATTTTTTTTAAATGAATAAATAATTTAAACACCTTAAAACTCTTAGTAAGTTGAATTGTACAAATTCTCAATAAGTACTTTATAAGGTTTTTTCTCGAGAACTTCCGTCCATTTAAATACAAACTGATGATTTTACTTTCGTTCGTTTTTCAGTATTAAAAAGTTGCATCTTGTTAAATATTTATCATATAAAGAAAAAAAAGCCATTTAAAAGCTTTAAAATAGCACTAGAAGATGACAAAATAGAAAAAATTGTAAATTTTAGCCCTCTTTCACCTTTAATTTTCCTTATTTGGTAAATTTAAAAGAAAAAAGGGCTGCATTTGAAATGGAGATAAGATCCTTAGAACTTTTGATAAATGTTTCAGCAATGTGTGTGTGTGTGTGTATTTATATATATACATGTATATGACATGTATATATATATACATGTATATATATATGTATATATACACTGCTGGCCACCCAAATTGCAACACCAAGAAAGACAAGAGATATCACAACAAAATTTATTTTGTAGATAACATGTTGACCAAGTATCAAATGATTAAATTTATAGACTTCTGTGAAGTGTGGTTCCTGCCAAAATCAGTAGCCAGAGTAGCCGCCATTGTTGGAGATCACCGCTGCCACACGCCTCGGCATTGATTCAAAGAGACTTTGGATGAGTTCTTGGGGTACAGCAGACCAAGCAGCTTCCACACGCTGCCAAAGTTGATCTGCTGTGGCAGCTGGGGATGGAATCTGGGTCAATCGTAGAGCAACCATGGACCACATGTTTTCTATCGGCGAAAGATCCGGAGAGCGAGGCGGCCAGGGAAGCAATTCAATTTGGCGATTGACGAAGAACCGTTGGACGATGCGTGCCACGTGTGGTCGCGCATTATCCTGTTGAAATATGGCTGTGGGCAAGCCCTGAAGGTAAGGAAGGACAACTGGCTCCAACACCTCGGAGATGTAGCGCTGGCTGTTTAAAGTAGCGGCAATGCGTACTAGAGGTGTGCGAGAGTGATTTCCAATACCGCCCCATACCATAATACCCGGTGCAGGACCAGTGTGGCGGTGCATAACGCAGCTGTTCAGCATCCTCTCTTCACGGTGTCTCCAGAGTCGAATGCGACCATCGTGGTGTTGCAGACAGAAGCGTAACTCGTCAGTAAAGACAATTTCATTCCATTCTGCCGTCCACATCCTTCTGTCATCGCACCATTGGCGGCGGAGACGTCTGTGGTTCTGCGTCAAGGGTAGACAAAGCAATGGACGTCTTGCGGACAGACCACTCTGCTGTAAACGGCGTCGAATGGTACGCGCTGACACTGGATGATGCGTTACAGACTGCATGTGCTGTGCTATGGTTCGTGATGTGACTGAGCGATCCGTCACTGCCATGCGCACAATTTGCCTGTCATCACGTGAAGTGGTGCGCTGAGGTGGATGCGATCGAACACGCCAGTCCGTAACACCCTCCTGCATCCAACGATCACATATCCGCATTACAGTTGTTTGGTTTCGTCCAACCGATTTCCCTGACTACCAATTTCTCTGAAAGATAATCCACAATCTCGGTAGGCCACTATCCTTCCTCTGTCGAACTCGGATACTTGATCAAAAGATGATCGCTGTCTTCGACGAGGCATAATTGATCGTGTTTTTGAAAAAAACCACAAGAAAAATACAATTGCCGAACTTGAAATCGTCGAAATCTCCAGTCTTAAATAGCGCTTTGAAGTGGCACCACAGGCGCGCATGATGTGCGTATGCGCTGAAATTCTAATCATTTGCATATCTCACCTCTGCTAATGCATGTTGTAAATTTCATGTTATTTGCATGTTTCCTTCAGGGTGTTGCAGTTACAGTGGCCAGCAGTGTATATATATATATATATATATATATATATATATATATATATATATATATATATATATATATATATATATATATATATATATATATATATATATATATGTATATATATACAGATGGAGCACAAAATAATACGAACACCTGGGAAAAAGTATGACGTATTTCACACCTGCAGTACAGCCGCGTCACCTGAAACAGAAGTCTGCCACCTAGTGAGCGTGAAGAGGAAGGTATCAGTCTCTCAACAACAGTCACCAACTTTGCATACTTCTATCGAACTGTCTGTGATAAGTTGAAATGTCAGACCTGTCAGAGTTCCAAAGAGGAATGATAGTTGGAGCGCGTTTAAGTGGAGCATCGGTTACGGAAACAGCAAACCTTTTGGGGTTTGCAAGGAGTACGGTATCAGTCGTTATGACAGCGTACACGAAAGAGGGTAAGACGACGTTTTCAAAGCACAACAGTGGCCGAAAGTACAAGCTTGCTGATAGGGATAGACGGGTCTTGAAGCGCATAGAAGCCCGAAAGCACAAGCAATCGTTATCCGAGATAACATCCGAAATGAACAGTCATCTCCAGGAACCCGTTTCAACAAAAACTGTCAAAAGGGAACTTCATGCTGCGAACATTTATGGCAGAGTGGCAATTCGTAAACCCTTGGTGACAGCAACTAATGCTTTCATGCGACGCCAATGGTGCAGAGATTACAAAGGCTGGTCCCCACAGCAGTGGAAACAGGTAATATGGTCAGATGAATCATCATTCACCCTATTTCAGACGACCGGACGCGGTTATGTGTTTAGATCACCCAAAGAAGCGTTTCATCCTGAATGCCTCTTGTCGACTGTGAAGCATGGGGGTGGCTCCATTGTGGTATGGGGTGCGATATCTTGGCGCGGTCTTGGGCCACTTATTATTCTGCATGGGACGATCAAATCCAATCACTATCTAAGCATTCTAGGGGATCATGTCCATCCTTTTGTCCAGACTGTATTCCCTGGAGAGCGACCGCTTTATCAAGACGACAACGCCCTTATCCACACTGCTAGGTTTGTTCAAGAATGGATCGAAGAGCATGACGATGCAGTTGAACATCTCGCCTGGCGCCATCAGTCTCCGGACTTGAATATTATTGAACATTTATGGCAATATTTGGAGTCCAAATTTCGTTCCCGATTTCCACCTCCATCTGGACTTTCGGAATTAGAAACCGCCCTGCAGGAGGAATGGCTTAATATTCCTTTAAATATTGTCCATGAACTTTATGCATCTATCCCATGTCGCATTAAATCTGTACTTCAGTCAAAGGGTGGTCCAACCCCCTAGTAATGAAGATTTTCCCTTATTTCACAGGTGTTCGTATTATTTTGTCCACCATCTGTATATATATATATATATATATATATATAGTAACCACCGCTTATAGTGATCAGTGGTTATAAGCATCAACCGTTTATAAGAATCAATATCGCGAAAACTAAAATAAATGTATTATTTCCATGTTAAAATTTTCGCTTTAAAGAATCAATCCACCGGTTTTAAGAATCAGTTTACACTCTTCGCTTTCCTTTTATTTTTCCAAAAAAAAAAAAGCCTCTTAAACCCTCAAAAGGCACGAAGTTGTTTCTTTTTTTTAAAAGAAAGATTGATAAGATGGGATGGAATATAGTCGTAAAATTCATCCCTTTCTTTGTTAGACATAACATAATAGTTTCTCTTTAAACGCTTTAGCACAACACTGTCCTATTAGCTTGACCCACGGGCATCTTTACCCGTCCGGGTCCGATTTCACTTTTCGCCACTGACAAACAAAAATAGGGGCTCTTTTTTACCCACTTCCCACATCCTGGTTGCGGCTTCCTGGACCCTGAAACACATAAATCTTCGGCGAAGTGTCCACTATCACTTAGGCAAGCGTGACATTAGTAGATTTAGCACGATAATTAACCGTGAAACGTAAGCTAGAAGGTGAATCTTCGTCTGAGACTATTAGTAATCAAAGAGGTATAAACAGCCTCCTAAAAACTTCATTGCGTCAAACTACCATAGAAAACTTTTTCTTGCTCCCTTCCTGTAGTTGAATTGATAAAACTGTTAAGCAGGTATGTGGTAACAAATATTGGATTTCTTTTCTTCTCTTACTATAATCATGTGTATCTACTTATAAGTCTAGAAATTAAGTTGTATTTTTAAAATTATAAAAAATAATTTTAATAAAAGATAATTAACGTAAATTAAAGAGTATTTTATGGTAAATTATCTAATATATGTATATATAGGTGTGTGTGTGTGCCTGTTCAAAACCCTAAATTTCGGCTATAAGAATTAACCGCTTATAAGAATCAAAAACAGTAATAACAAACGCGATTCTTATAAGCTGAAATCACTGATATATATATATATATATATATATATATATATATATATATATATATATATATATATATATATATATATATATATTGATTGTTATGTTGAATAAATGAATTCATATTAAATACGCACTTAAAAAAACAACATGTTTTCTGTTGAAAAGTACGAAAAATCCATACTATGGTTTCCGTTTCAAAACCCTGAGCTCTGCGCGCGCCCCTTCTATTGGCGGCGACCAAATGTGAGACACATTTTCAACACTGAGCTACTCCTCCTTCTGTAGCTTCATGGTGTGAAGATAAATAATAGAAATCTTCTGGTATTCAACTATCCATTTTAAGAAGATTTTGTCTGGAGGGTGTACATGAATATTGCATAATCTTAAACTGGGTATTGCATAAACGTAGGGGTATCTTCAGTGTCCTGCAGCTATGAGTTTAGTGGGGACCGAATGGTCAAAGCGCTAGCTCTCCGTAACAGAGTCTGAGATCTAGAGTAATGTTGTTGGCATTGGTATATATAGCCATTTGAAGATGTCTTTAAACGATAGGTAATAGTATGGTTTTCATATCGTGTTGCAAGAGTAGACCAGAGCGCTGGAAAACCCCAACCAACCAACCAGAAGCAACAGACGTCAAAATGGTCTGCTTTAGTATGCAATAGCCTTAGGGCCTGTTCACATAGGAGTCCGGTAGCGGAAGCGTAAAAGGAAAGATGGCGCTGAAGCGGAAATAAACCAATCATAGGCGTTAAAAATTTCGTTGCTAATCGTTTGGAGGTTTGTCATTGGTTAAATATGCTATTTCAATACTTTAAAGCTTCCGCTACCGGCCCTTATGCTGCTATTACAAAAATTTCAGATGGGAAATGTTTCTAAATTTTTACTGCTGATTAACGATTTCCTATTAATTTAACAGGCAGCGGAAAATGTCAAGTGTGATTTGTATACCAAAATTCGCACAGCAAAAATCTCCCGAAATGACTTGAAACTCACCATAGTAACTTTAGAAAAGATGATATAACTATAGATTACCCAACAACAGCGAGCCTCAGTTTTCCTTTAGCCGAGTACATTAAAGATTCTGGGCACGCTAGATATGTCACATAAATCAATATTAAAAAAGAAAAAATCCAGGTAGTCTCTTCTATCGAAACTACCGCGGGTTATTAAAGTGGGATTACTTATCGTTGCTTACCTCTTTTTTTGGCACATTTTGGTACTTTTCTGTTTAACTATTTACTGCTTGCCCAAGCGATACAGACTGGGTTTGGCACGCTGGCAAGGTTTTAACTCGTGACGACGGTCGTCTGAAATTTTGCTTTACCGTGGACCTTTATGGAGGAACGTAATCCTATGTTAAAAGATAAACACCTTTTCCTAGCAAGCGTTTTCTGATATTTTATTATAAATGAGAATAGCTAGTCAATGCAAATAGTTAATACAGATTTTACCGGTAGTCTGTGACTCCGAGTCCCACTATTGCCATGGATATTTGTAGCCGTTCAGAATAGACTTTAAGCAATAAGGCCCAGTCTAATTAGCCCTCGTGTAGCAAAAAAAAAAAAAAATTGCCGTAGCGCTCTCAACCAAATCAACCATTGGAGGTCACCACCGACAATTTGAAAACACTGCATTACGATTTGTAAGAAATGCATAGAATTAAAATGCAAATTCACTGTAGCAAAATTAACAAAGAGAAATTTTGCTTCTGTTCGTAAATAGAAGAGTGTTTTGTACATGCTTATGATTTTGTTTCATCAAAAATTTCAGGTTTTCTTTTTTTCCATGAAAAATATTCCACTGTACACGAAATTGTAACTACTCCTTAATTAGTTTCTTTAGAATTGTCATGAAATTTATGTGAAGTAAAGGAAAGTGAATGTGGTTTGCCTCCCAAATGAATGTTCATTTGATGCATATATTTTCTTGTAAAAGATAAAAAATGAGTTTTCATCTAACTAATAAGAAAATGAAATGAGAAAATTGTTAAATGAATAGACTTTAGACATCAACACAAATCAAATTTATCAGTAAGAATATACACATCTTTAAAACAGAATGAAAAAATCGTTACAAGGAAAAAAGAGGATAGAAATTAAAACAAAATCAGACTTGCTAGATCAGTGAAATGAATTAATATATTTGACTAAAATACTATTTCCGATATTGATTGCTTTTCCTATTTTGTTCAATAGAGAGAGAGAGAGCACTTAGGTGATTGCTTTTTATAACGTTTGTTATCTTTCCTTGTTTTAAAACTGTTTTAACTTTTTATTTATTTTTTTAGATAATATTTCTCTGTTAGGTGATTTATTGTCTAAATGATACTTTGATTTTTCTTAAATTTCAAATAGACGGAGATTAAGCTATTTATAACTATGCGAACTAAATGATTTTAAGTGGGATCATGTGAGAACTGAAGACGTTCGATATATAAGCTGCACACAGCAAAGACTATCGAACAAACCTTCAGCTTCCATACCCGATACGGTGCAATGAGCGTCGATCAGTACGTTGAGAGGTCAGTTGGAGTTGATTCTTGATCAAGGTTAGCTGCAACTGGACGTCCTTCAGCCCTTCGGTTGGACTGGACAAGTCTGGAAACGCTGCTTACAGTTTGAGTCTCCACTAGACGTTGACGACCACTCGCCTTATGCTGAGACCCGGCTTTTGTCTCATAGCCTACTCTTTGCAAACAAACCATTGTTGTTCTCGGACACTTCACAAGCAATGTAGTTTCGCTGTTACTCACTTCCTTACTTCAATCACCCATAATCATTCCACATTCCAAGTCCGTTAAGATCACGTTTTTAATTCATTCCTTTACAAGCAATACGCTTCAGCTATCTTTACAATCATCCACCAATCCCTTTTTATACGTCTCACACTGTAGCAGCATAAACGTTACGTGACTCCTTATTTGCATAAAATTGTACAGTTGTCAAAATAAGCTGGCTTCTAAGCGTGCATACAATGTTTACTTATTCCACGTTCCATTTAACATTGTTTGATCAAAAGAAACAACTTTGTAACTTTCACTACCCTAGTCAAAATTTTCCGAGAATTAAGCTAAAAAATGGACATTTTTTGGGAACATAAACAATAGATTTATCAGAAATGTGAATTGATAACCTTAAGGGAACAAGGGACCTTCATTCTCGCTCTTCTTTAATTTTCAATATTTTACTCTATATACCCCATGAGTTTAATTAATATTTTTTTCTATCACATTGAGGATACTTAGAATTCACAAATAAGTATTTTGTGCGGGAATAAGACCTGTTTGTCAAAAAATTCTTCAAAACTGCTAGAATTTTTTAAAATATTCCATACGTATTCATTTCCTTCTGATATCTTTCAAATTTCTCAGAATTGTTAGTTGAAGTATTTGTCACAAAACTCTGCATAATTCTTTGAAATCCCACATATTTATAAAATTTTTAGACCATAAAATAAAGTAAAAACATAAGAAAACATAAAAAATAACAGTCAGGATAGAAAAAATTATTTAAGTCTTTAGATTCATACAAAAAAAAAAATATTAAATGCACATTTATATTTATATACATATGGTAAACTTATAATACAAATTTAAGAATTTTAATTAATATAGAATGTGCATAGAGCATTTTGAAAAACGTTATCATTTTTAATTTTTTTTTTGAAAAACAGGCATTATTCTGCCGAAAAATGTCCTTATTTAGAATTCTAAGGGTTTTCAGTGTAGTAAAATAGAAAATTAATTATTCTCATTTTGTGTATGTTGTATGAGTTAAAAATTGAAATTTAAAAAAAATACGAATTTGAACGTCCCTTGTCACCTTAAGTACTACTTTTGTCAAGTTGTATGTATTCCGAAGTTTAAAAAAAAACTTACTCAATGAAAATTGACCTTATTCTGATTTTTTTTAAAGATTAAATGTAGTCAATTTCGGAGAAGATACGTTTTTTGACGATGTCTTGGGGCGTTCCAGATATTGGTTATCATAGAAACACATTATTAAATTTGCAATTGGCACTTCTTGGATTTAACGGGCAAGAGTCCGTGAAAATGGAAAAACCTGGAAAATCTGTAGAGTCTGAAATCTTAAATCTTATAACTGTTGATCATATTTAACCAAAGCAAGCATCTAAATCATCCTATAATACCCACTACTGTGGTATGTTTTTGAAATTTACAATTCTAGCATAAAAATATATAAACACTCAGCCATGCTTATTTACACCCACAAATACATATGCCCGTCCTTTTCATAGACACGCATCCACGCAAGTTCATACCTGCATAAAGACAGAGGTTATCCAGTACACGTGTAACATATTCTGCAATTTATGTGTGATACCTAAAGCGTAATAAAATCCTTATGTTTATGATAAATGATTGCATATACTTCCCGGTGTTTTACAAAATTTTACAATTTTTGTACTCAATAATAAGTATATATGTATATTCTATCGTACTCGGACTAAAGTATATTTTTTAATTTTTGTCTCTCTCATTGAGTATGTTCACTGATGTTAGTACATCTCCCCACCAGTTAATTTAAAAAGTTTTAGTCACTTTAAATTTTCTTTACGTTTTCTAATCTAAGCGTTTCATCAGAGATGTCTTATGAGTCGCGAAAATTTTCGCACGCAAGATACTCGTTTTAATTTATACAGCGTATTTAATTATTCGCTGTGAAAATGGTACCATGAAAATATTTACTTAATAAATATACTGAATAGAACTTTTGACATGCACAAAGAGGCGTACTCACTAATAATCAAATCATTAAAAGTCAAGGTTTGACTGATTTCACAACTTAGCCTTTTTGGATCAACTCAATGAGTAAATGTCCTCAGAAATGAAAGTGCTGGAAAATGTCCTCTACATACTTATGAGAAATATTCTTTAATAATTACAAGATAAAAAGAACTTTTTATATACCATTTTTTAAAATTTTCTGTTGAATCATATAAACTTGACAATTCTATGTATTAATAAACTGTTTTTTAAAATATTTTTGATGAATTATCCCATCAACTTGAAAGAAAATGAAGTTAATTGGAAGTTAACTTGAGTTTAACTTTTCGTTCCCGTACTGACCGATAGATGGCTGCACCAGCCTACAAAACAAAATTAACTTAAAATGAATTCAATCCAGCTTAAAGATGGCTATAAGTATTAAAATAATGCATTGTCATCGTGTTCTGAGCTATTCTAAAAGTTTCAGTTGTCTAGATAGTCGGGAAGTTAGTTAAAAATCTATTGCAAGATTTGTACTGGACAAACAAACACACACACACAAACAAGAAAGCGAGTTAATTAAAACATGGTAAAAATTAATATGGTTTTTTCCCAGGCATATCACACTTCATAATTCTCGAAATCTTTGTAGCATAAAACTCTGTTACCGTTATAATGAAAATAATATACCAGTCAAACGATTAATGGAATTATGGGTATGTTCAAGAAGATGTTACACATTTATTTGGCGGGTGGGTAGAATAAGATATTATTAGGTGTGTAATGTTTTCCCTTGTACAACTATATATTCAAAGTGAACACAATAGGATGATAATCGAAATCAAAAGCTTACTCCACACCAACGGCGACAGCAACGAAAGACAGACACATTTTTCTACTTGTCTCTGTGGCTGTCATAAAAGCCTTCACGCCACTAGGAGACGGGGAGAAGATGCAATTTATTTGCGCATGCGCATAATCTTATCTTTCTATTCTGATTGGCTATCGAGCATGGCGGCAGAGACAAAAGTTGAACTTTTTCCAATTTGAAACCGCAGAGACCAGAGACGGAGACGAACCGGGGGAGCGAAAATTTGTTTGTAATAAGCATGGGCAACAACGAAGATACATGATTTTCGTCTCCGTCGCTGTGGGTGTGGAGTAAGCATTACTGTCAGCGTGACCAAAGATACAAATAAGGGCCTCTGAAATGGAATGTTTTCTTAAATAATGTGCTGTGTTTTTTGATACTGACTACGAAAATATTACTTTGTAATACAGTGGACCACATGATCAATTACGTTAGAGATTTACGGTTCTAAATAGCAGTAACACAAGTTGCATTTAACTAACTAACCCAGTGGTTTCCAAGTTGTAGAAGTCTGCGGACCACTAAGCCAGAAATTGAACCATGTGCGACCCCCCCCCCCCACACACACCGACTTGAGGGGGGGGACTTCCGGAGGGGGTATGGGGGTATAGAATATCCCTCAGGCAAAAAGGGATACAGGATTAACGTTCTCACATTCTAATGTACCATATTCTAATAGTAAAATAATTATGTTAAACTTTTCAGAAATTTTATTTAATTCAACACTTGATAGTCATTGGATATATTCGGCCCATCTACTTCAATGAACTTTGCTTTCAAAGTCCCCATTTATTTGGTAACTTTTTTATATGTGGTGCCGGACCACTTCCGAGGCTCTCGCGGACCACCTGTAGTCTCCGAACCACCGGTTGGGAACCACGGAACTAACCAATAATGCAACAGTCCATTGTGGACCAAGGCCTGTGGGGCCCATCTCCGCTTTCTTGACCCTGGGCTTGCGTCAAGTTGCATTTAAAAGGTATAAAGCAAACAAATCAGGAGAATTCAAAAGGGATTTCACCTCTTTAAGAATGTCAGTGCCATTTATTAAGAGTTTTGAAGACGACCTTAAAACTTAACCAACCACGCAGATCAGGAATCATAACGTAAATGAGGAAAAAAAAAGGTAATAGAATAATAATTTGAAAAGTAAATATCCTTATTCTAAGAAGCCAGTACGTTCGGGTCAATATAATTCCTGAACAAAAATGCCAACTATAAAAAATAAACGCCATTATAAAATAGCCATGAAGAGGTTTAACATGCATATAAAACACATTGCAACCACAAAAACCTCAATTCTACAAATTTGAATTTAGATGCTGTTTTGTAAGAACAATTAATAACATTAATAAAATGAACTGAGATTTTTATGAAAAATTAATTTTAAGAAGTACACCGATAAACGTGACTTACCAATAGCAATATGCATTTGCAAATCCACCGAATAAATTTTACGTGCTCTTAAAATAGTCCTCGTTCCTATTCAAAATGCGAGTTTGGTTTAAACATGAAAAGCAATAATGTTAAACTACCTGTATCACATAGTTTTTATATTACCATTGTTTTTATATATTCCTTAATTTTCAAATATTTATTGCTTAGTTGAAACTTTGCTTACGAAAGATTAAAAAGGTATTTTTCCAAAACTCGTAATAATAATATGTGTAAAGTTTCAGCTCATTTCTGTTAAATAAATGCTTTACCGATTCAAATATAATGCAAAGGGCATTAGATCAAGTACAATGGACACAATTAATGGACACAATGGACAATATTAAAGTTCTTTATAGGTAAGTGAATGTCCAGTATGACAGCATGCACATCACAGTTTTCAGCCATTTGTGTCAAAGAACAGAAAATTCTGATACACGAAATTAGGGTGTTGTTGTTTCTAATGTCCTCTGGCCGGAAGTATTCCAGACCAGGTCCATATAGGCTAGCGGGCTGAGGCGTGCGGCTCCGATTTATAATTGTATCACAAAGACTGGAGTCCGATTTAGTCAGGTGCCACCACAATTTTGACCGAGCACCCCAAGGGACCACGTCTTGGGGGACCGTACTCTCTCCCACCATCTTTAACCTCATACAGTTATTTTCCGGTCTACGGATTTTACATGCCCATATCCGGCCTAGACACGGAGGTATTTAATGACGCTTGTCGGGATTCGACCCTAGCAACTTCAGCATCGGAAGCTGACGGGCTACCCCTAGGCTACCTCGAACTCACTTAATTAGAGTGCCCATGCTTGGGAATTTAAACCGGATTATCAGTGAAATCTTTTAATCTATAATAATTATATACGAGATGATTCGTCAATCTTTTCATTTGTATACTGTCTCTATAACCTATAGGCGTAGCGTCGGAAAAGAGGTGCAAGGGGGAGCACGTGCCCCCCCCCCTAACTTGAAATAAATTAAAACGTTAATAGAAGTTCAGTTAAAATCAGAAGAAACTGATGATACCGATTATGGCTTTAGCTTTAACATAGTTTTCAACAATGATATGATCCATAAGAAAAATTTGATGCTATATTGTTTTCGCATTTTATTTATATTATATTTATTTTTATCATTGTATAACTTTTGAATACTACTCAAACATCAATTCTACTGTTATTCAATTAAAAAAAAATCACGATATTTCATATTTAAGGACCATCCGGCAATCAGTGCACTGTCGAGGGCCCTAACTGAATTTAATTCGTGTCCCCCCGCGCGCGATTGAGTGCACGTGTGAAGGTGTCGGAGAGGAAGGGAAAGCCACTTTTTAGCGTACTGCAATTTTTTTCTCGCGCAATCCCGTACGATCCAAGCACTCGCGAAAAAGCGTACGTGTAAAAGGCGCTAATGGAGAATTATGTTTAATTTCCCCTCGACAAATTCTATGACACATTTTGAATATCGCGCTTACTTTTGAATGAAAGCTTTTTTTGAGGAAAGAGAGCAATATTTGTTTCATATTTTGTGAAAGCTTATATAAACTATCTCATTTTAAACTCCATTCTAAAGAAAAAGTCCCGATAGCGAAATTTCTAAATTTAAAAGGATTTGTCAAAACGGAAATACATAGGTTTGGAGGACCACTGAAACAAAATAGTTCTCCTAAAAGTGACTGTATGTTTAACTTTATGGCTATCAGGGATCTTACTCTGAGCCAACTTGAAGAGGATTTCGCGCCACAGTAATCTACCTTCCCGTTTGAAATACTAATTAAAAGATAATTAAATGGGAATCTAACATCATATTTGCGGTTTTAGAGCGAAAATCCACATTTAATGTTTCTGTGTATTTAAAAGTCGTTATTGTTTGTCTAAACTGTTTACATTTTGAAATAGTTTTACTGCTCTTGAATCTAATGCTAAGCTGTTTTCACTGTTCTACAGTTTTATGTCTAAAATAATATTATAAAATTCAGATATTATTGAAATAGTATTACGGTACAATATGATATAAAAAAAAACTAAATATTTATGTAACAAGTCTTTAAATGCTCATGAGCTTTTCTTTAAAAAGTATCAGGGGATTAAACAAAAATTTCTATATTACATCTTTAAAAGCATGAATAATTGTTTTTTGCAACCAAAGACGATAGTAATGAGGTTTCTATAGCTAGCCTTACAATTTAAGAGAAAGTACTCAAAACTATGACATTTAGACTCTCGGAATTAGTGCATTTAACATTATGGATTTGGATAAAAGCTCCTTTTTTGATTTTTAGACACATTTTGTATAGAAAACTACCTCTTTTTAAAGTAAACAGTTAAAATATAGTCAATATAATTACAAGATAAAAAGAATTTTTATATACCATGGTTTTAAATTTTCTGTTGAATCATATAAACTTGACAATTCTATGTATTAAAAAATGCTTTTTAAAATTTTTTTGATGAATTATCCCATCAACTTGAAAGAAAATGAAGTTAATTGGAACTTAACTTGCATTTGACTTTTAGTTCCCTTTCCGGCCAACAGATGGCTGCACCAGTCTACAAAACAAAATTAACTGAAAATAACTGAAAATTAATTTAATTCTGCTTAAAGACGGCTAAAAGTATTAAAAAATGCATTGTCATCGTGTTCTGAACTATTCTAAAAGTTTGAAATGTCTAGCTAGTCGGGAAGTTAGCTAAAAATCGATTGCAAGATTTGCACTAGACAAACACACACACAAACACACAAGAAAGCAAGTTAATAAAAACATGGTAAAAAACTTAGTTAATAGACACAACAGAAATAGCGTAATAAAACCGAGTATCACGATGAGAATCCAAAATCACATAAGCATATAATTTTGTTGTATATTACAGATAATACGAGATGCAAAGGCGGAAAGAATGTATTTCCTGAATATTTTCGTTGAAAATATCGTACATTTGTTTTCACCGAATTGTCCAGAGTGAATGTATTTCCTGAGTATTTCGTTTAAAATATCATATATTCATTTTCACCGAAATGCCCAGAGTACAGTATCAAAGCAATGTACAAATGAAAAGTTATGCTTTACTACACTTCAGAGAAAAATATTTCAGTGGTCCGGAAATATTTACCTCTTTATTTTCGCGAATAAAAATACAATATTATCCAAATGAGAATCTTAGAGATAGGCAGAATATTTTGCTCCGAGCAGTAGCTAATAATATCAAACACAAAGCCTGAAATAGAAATTGTGTGCTGAAAAAAGCTGTTCCTACAAAGTGATCTTTGAGGGATAATGTTTGCTAACCCGTCTATTATCCCTTAAACGTGAGTTATGAAAGCCTCCCTCTGAGCTGTGTCAATGCGTGGGTGTAACATATAAATATCCATTAAACGTCTTTCCACTAACAGTCATAGAGATGCATGCTGTTGAATGTTTATGAATGGATTGTAATAACAGTCACGTCTCCAATGATGACATCAAAAGATGATGTTCATTATATGATATGTTGCATAAAAGCTACTATTCTGCTTTATTTATGTATTAAGCGATTTTGTCCTCACTTATTTACCCCATATTCACGATTATATTATGTAAGTTTACTTAAATTTTTGCTTTATGTTATGCCTAAAAGCTATGACTTACCACTGTGCTGCCCGGGAAGTGTTGAGTGAGTAGCTTTCTTCTATAATCATCCTAACTTTTCACCGGAGCAATAAGAAATCTCGATATTCACCTGTTGTTGGTTAAGAAATATTACAGCGAGATATGTTCTTCGAGGTCAAGTCAGACTTCAGCCCTAGTGGTACCTCGCCTTAAAGTGAAGCTGCTTACTAACCTCCGCCAAGGATCTTAGATTTGAGGACCTAGGTCCTTTTTACTTGGAGTAGGCTTTCCTACACCAAGGGTATTGGAAAGAGCAACAACAACAACAACAGCTAAGTGCTCTGGCTAGATAAATGGTAATTTCCGAACATAAAGTTTGCCATTTCCTAAGTTTAGCGAATATTTTTTTTTTCAAATGCGGAGGCACTTTGTCGTGAGACATTCGCCTATACCATGCCGCAATTTTACTGCCCATTTTATTGTGGGGGGGCACCATATAGGCGGACAGCATTGCCCCCTATGAAGGGACGACACGAACAGAGGCATATTTCGTGGCGCGACGCCAGGATTCGATCCGAGCACCCTCAGCACCGAAAACCAGCGCGCTGTACCACTGGGCCGCCACAAGCCCAGTTTAGCTAATATAAACGGATGCACAAAACATAAATGTTCCAACGTTCCATAACATGTAAATGTGAACACAGTTTTTAAAAATGCAAACAAGCATTTAATTGTGTAAGACCACTTTATACTTTACTAGCGGCCCGTCCCGACTTTGTCCGGGTTGAACAAAATATTATACCAATAAATTTCCAGTTGATAGCCAATAAATAGTAAATCTTTTTTTACCTTAATAATAACCTAAATAATACATTAAATTAGTTTTATGTTAGTTAATAATTAAAATAAATTTTTTTAAAGTAAAAGGCGTGCCGGAGAATGGCTAGGTTCGAACCGCTAGCGTCAGAACAGAAGCCCACCGCGATAGCACCACGATAAGGATCGGTGAAATCTTCGGAACAAAAAGCGGTAGAAGACAGTAGCGGAAACAATGGAGATTGTTAGGATTAAGCTCCTGACTTTATTTCTACTGATCAGATATACATAATATATAGCCTATGTCCATCTGGAATAATGTACCTTTCAAACAGTGAAAGAATTTTTCAAATAGGTACAGTGGTTCTGAAGATTACCCTCCACGTACAAAATCCCCTCTCTCTTTATATATTAGTATGGATAGCACCACGCTAAGGATCGTTGAAGACTTCGCCACAAAAAGCGGTAGAGGACAGTAGCGGTAACAATGGAGATTGTTAGGATTAAGCCCCTAACTTTATTTCTACTGATTAGATATACATAATAGATAGCCTATGTCCTTCTGGATTAATGTACCTTTCAAACAGTGAAAGAATTTTTCAAATAGGTACAGTGGTTCTGAAGATTACCCTCCACGTACAAAATCCCCTCTCTCTTTATATATTAGTATAGATAGCACCACGCTAATGATCGTTGAAGACTTCACCACAAAAAGCGGTAGAAGAAAGTAGCGGTAGCAATGGAGATTGTTAGGATTAAGCCCCAAACTTTATTTCTACTGTTCAGATATACATAATATATAGCGTATGTCCATCTGGAATAATGTACCTTTCAAACAGTGAAAGAATTTTTCAAATAGGTACAGTGGTTCTGAAGATTACCCTCCACGTACAAAATCCCCTCTCTCTTTATATATTAGTATAGATAGCACCACGCTAAGGATCGTTGAAGACTTCGCCACAAAAAGCGGTAGAGGACAGTAGCGGTAACAATGGAGATTCTTAGGATTAAGCCCCTAACTTTATTTCTACTGATTAGATATACATAATATATAGCCTATGTCCATCTGGAATAATGTACCTTTCAAACAGTGAAAGAATTTTTCAAATAGGTACAGTGGTTCTGAAGATTACCCTCCACGTACAAAATCCCCTCTCTCTTTATATATTAGTATAGATAGCACCACGCTAAGGATCGTTGAAGACTTCGCCACAAAAAGTGGTAGAGGACAGTAGCGGTAACAATGGAGATTCTTAGGATTAAGCCCCTAACTTTATTTCTACTGATTAGATATACATAATATATAGCATATGTCCATCTGGAATAATGTACCTTTCAAACAGTGAAAGAATTTTTCAAATAGGTACAGTGGTTCTGAAGATTACCCTCCACGTACAAAATCCCCTCTCTCTTTATATATTAGTATAGATAGCACCACGCTAAGGATCGTTGAAGACTTCGCCACAAAAAGCGGTAGAGGACAGTAGCGGTAACAATG
This sequence comes from Dolomedes plantarius, assembly GCA_907164885.2. Taxonomy (NCBI): domain Eukaryota; kingdom Metazoa; phylum Arthropoda; class Arachnida; order Araneae; family Dolomedidae; genus Dolomedes; species Dolomedes plantarius. The sequence continues at coordinate 36,781,523 of OU015493.1, forward strand.
GAGATTCTTAGGATTAAGCCCCTAACTTTATTTCTACTGATTAGATATACATAATATATAGCCTATGTCCATCTGGAATAATGTACCTTTCAAACAGTGAAAGAATTTTTCAAATAGGTACAGTGGTTCTGAAGATTACCCTCCACGTACAAAATCCCCTCTCTCTTTATATATTAGTATGGATAGCACCACGCTAAGGATCGTTGAAGACTTCGCCACAAAAAGCGGTAGAGGACAGTAGCGGTAACAATGGAGATTCTTAGGATTAAGCCCCTAACTTTATTTCTACTGATTAGATATACATAATATATAGCCTATGTCCATCTGGAATAATGTACCTTTCAAGCAGTGAAAGAATTTTTCAAATAGGTACAGTGGTTCTGAAGATTACCCTCCACGTACAAAATCCCCTTTCTCTTTATATATTAGTATAGATAGCACCACGCTAAGGATCGTTGAAGACTTCGCCACAAAAAGCGGTAGAGGACAGTAGCGGTAACAATGGAGATTCTTAGGATTAAGCCCCTAACTTTATTTCTACTGATTAGATATACATAATATATAGCCTATGTCCATCTGGAATAATGTACCTTTCAAACAGTGAAAGAATTTTTCAAATAGGTACAGTGGTTCTGAAGATTACCCTCCACGTACAAAATCCCCTCTCTCTTTATATATTAGTATAGATAACTTTTATGCTCTTTTATTAAACAGAGAATAATTATGGAGAAAGGCGAGAAATCAAATTCATTGGCTAATTTTCATACTGTTCAAAATTCTCTAGAAGGAAATGTTTATCACTTTGATTTCTATAGGATGAATAGCTGAAAACGCGCATTTCGCTACGGAGTATATTCAAAGTAAATACAACGGTCAATGTATGCAATTAATGCAAAAAAAAATAAATATATATATATTTATAATAAATACGACGATCAATGTATATAATTGATGTAAAACGAACAAACAAAAAATATGTTTATAAAAAACAATAAGGGATATTTTTATAGACAAAATAATGTAGAAGAAAATATTCAAATTAAATGTAACAGGACATACTAAAGAATATAGTACAGTTAATATAGTACAGTTTGAGGAACATAATATCTTTTATTGTATTTTAATATTTTTTTTGGATAATGTCCAATTGTCTGCCGCATTAGCAGGAAAATTTTTTTTTGTCTATTTAGTTGTTATGCACGTGACGATAAATTTATTTAAAGCACCAGAAAAAGAAATCACGTGATCGGCATTTAATAAATTAAATTCTAAAAATGAATCGTTAAAAATTCCCCAAAAATCAGAAAATGGAGGTAAAGATTCGAAAAAGATCTCATTTTAAAGGAATTTTCCTGATTTTTCTCGTGATATAAATTTTATAACCCTCAAATTATTATTTTAAATGCAAACTTAAAGAAAGTTATTAAAACAACGTAAAAATTTAATTTAAAAAAATCTAAGAAGAATTTTTCAAAAATCTTTCTTAGTGCACCCCTACACTATAAGAAGAATCGTCATGCGATATTTCAGCCCTTTAGGTCCAGCGGTTTGGTCTGTGCGTTGTATGTCAGTCAGTAAGTCACTCAGTTACGGAACTGTTTTATACATATAAATGACATCATTTAAAATGTTTTTTGTATTGTTGTACATTCAACTGAAATTGTTTGCCGTAATTCAGTAATATTTTCAAGTTTTGGGTATAACATTTTATCTTACAGCTATCACTATAGATACAAATTCCCAAAGGCGATATGATTGGAGAACCAAGAAAGTCGTCCTTTAATCAATATTGCAGAATTATAACTAACTTTACTTTTTGAAAATAGCACATTTAAGGCATTTGTATTATGGTTAAGGATAAAAGATCCTTTTTTAATTTTAAGACACATATTTTGCATAGCTTAATACACATCTTAAAATATTTAAAGTGTAAACAAATAGTCTTGTAATTATTACGGAGATGGGACTTAAAATAGGAAAATGCTTTGGTACTGACAGCTGAAAAACTGAGTATAAACATTAACACAGTTTATTAGCTCTTTAAAAGCGCTATGAAAACAATTTTTGGACACCTTGTATTTTAATCAGTGTTAGGTGAGCTCAATTAAATTGTAACGGTACTTAGAATGTTATACACAATCTAGTACTTCTGCATTATTGAATCAAGAATTAATCGTTATTATATTGCTACACATCGTAACTGGAATTAATTGTCTTGGTTACGAATTAGCTTTTTTTTATCCCTGTGTTACAATGAAAAAGAAGAGAAACGTATTACGTACTTTTAAAATGAAAAAATAATCAAATTTTGATTATATTATAGGTTTTTTATAGGTAAAATGCTTTTATAGGTAATATTATAGGTAAAATGCTTTTCACACAGTTTAATAAGGTCAAAATACTTCCTTTCTCATGTATAATTTAATATCTATAACCCTTTACACATTTATTACTCATCCGGTGTTTTATATGAATTTATATACAGCTTATAAGACTAAATAATGGCTTCTATTAATAACTTTGACTAAATTAACAAAGAAAACATTTTCGTTTCGATTAGTCATGCTTAACACTAAAAGCAGGAAGTTTTCACGGAAGTAGAGTGAAAGGTTTGCGGGCACATAAGAAGAAAATGAAAAGGAATTTTGAAACCTCTTTCATAAAATTAATATTCGTAAAGCATGGGATATTTTGTATTAAAAGCAACTGTATTGATCAGATGCAGTGGAACACACAAGAGAAATGTTCCGATATGCCGCTTACGAAATTCAGGCTTTGATACAATATATTTTCATAGATAATGCATTAACAATGAAAGCCTTTACTGTAATTAAAGGAAATCAAAACATTCATTTCGCATTTATAATTTAACATCTGTAACCACTTTGAGATTTATTAATCATCAAACATTTTCCGGACAGCGTTCATTACAGTACCCAATACATTAATACTATTCGATTATCTGCTTTTATCTGTGATAAATTTCGAGCTTCAGTTGTCGCACATTTGATCTTCAGCATTATAGTTATGAGTTTAACATTAGCTTCTACTTATTTAATCAGACTGCTCTGTAGATTGTAATCCAGTAAAAGCTTCATAAAGCTTGTCTAAAGATTTGGGAATTGCAGAGCTTTAAAATTGTGATCTAGCAATTTCCAAAATTTGCATCCCTGTTTATAAATTCGTGATGTAATTGATATTTTCAATTAAACTGATTGTGTACGAGATAAGGTATCTTTTTGCCAATTCTCATAGATGTGAAGAACTATTAAAATTTTATTTATTAATCTGAGAAATAACATTCCTCATTCGATCAGAAATTTTTCCTTCTACTTGAGACTCATTGCTTTCTACTTGAGACTCATTCCGCTTTAAAATTGTGCTCTAACAATTTCCAAAATTTGAACCCCTGTTAAGAAATTTGTGATACAATTAATATTTTCAATTAAACTGATTGTGTACGAGATAAGGTATCATTTTGCCAATTATCATAGATGTGAAGAACTACTATAATTTTATTTATTAATCTGAGAAGTAACATTCCTCATTCGATCAGGAATTTTGCTTTCTACTTGAGACTCATTCCTTTAAGGGGACAAGAAATCTTCAAATTCGAATTTTCTAATTTACAATTTTTAACTCTATATACAAAAATAGAATAGTTAATTTTCGAATTTACTACATTGAAAATCCTTAAAATTCAAAATAAGGAATTTTTGGTCAAATAATGCCTGCTTTTCAAAAAAAATTTCCAAATTATAACTTTTTCAAAATACCCTATGTGCATTCTATATTAATTAAAATCCTTAAGTTTTGTATTATAGGTTTATCATATTAATATAAATATAAATGTGCATTTAATTTTTTTGCTATGAATCTAAAGTTTTAAATATTTTTCCTGTATTCTGCCTGTTACTTTTTTATGATTTTTTTATGTTTTTACTTTATTTTATGGTCTAAAAATTTTATAAATATGTGGGATTTCAAAGAATTATGCAGAGTTTTGTGACAAATACTTCAACTAACAATTCTGAGAAATTTGAAAGATATCAGAAGAAAATGAATACGTATGGAACATTTTAAAAAACTCTAGCAGTTTTGAAGAATTTTTTGACAAACAGGTCTTATTCCCGCACAAAATACTTATTTGTTAATTCTAAGTATCTTCAGTGTAGTAGAAAAGAATATTAGTTATACTCATGGTGTATATAGAGTAAAATATTGAAAATTAAAGAAGAATGAGATTGAAGGTCCCTTGTTTCCTTAAAAGTTTGGAGTATTATAGAAAAAGTGTTGTAACAAATCAATATATACATCACACTATCACTTAACTTTCCTTTTTATTTAAACATAATTTGGCTTGATTACTATACTACATGCATCAATTACTATTCTAGCAATATTAACTATTCCACTACCCAGCCATGTCTGGATACTTTTGAATAATCTCTATATTGCAAATAATTTTTTTAAGTTATTGAGTTTAGAAACAGTTGTCTTAGATTGGATTTATTTTATTTATATTGTAAATACGTACTGATACAAGTTCATTAGATCTTGTTTATCAGCAGCAGGATTCATGAGACAAGGAAGCTAAAACTTAGAGAATAGACTGCAAGGAGATATGTTGTGGCGACTTGATGACCAGATTTATTGCTGTACATTAGAAAAGGTTGGAGTGAAAAGTTCCAAGAAACAGAGTTTTTAGAAAAGTAAAATAATCACCTGATTTTACATCCTCAAACCGTTTAATACTAAGTGTCTATATTGAGTCAAGTTCAGATTTAATTCTGTTCTGACGAGTGACGGCCTATAATGCTATCGGTGATGCTGTTTATTGTTGTTTTATGCTATCTCTTTTGCAATGAGCTATTTTATTTTTCATTTTTTACATTTGTTACTAAAGGAAGGCCTCATTTATAGGGTATCACCCAATTATAATTCCATGCTTGTGTTTATGTGTTTATTTCTGTGTATGTGTGTGTGAGAGAGAGATAGTTATAGAGAGATCGAACCCCGATAAGGGTAAAAGTATTGTTGAGCCATACATTTGGTCCCTACAGTTGAGCCGCAACCCACTTCTCTTTTCGTTAAACTTTTGAGCACATGTAAGATGCTTATTCGAGCCTCTTCTGGGAAAAAAAATGCCTGAAGGTCAGTCCTTTTTACTCTGTGAAAATGACTCATGGTTTCTCGTTAAGTTCTGTAAGAGAATGGGTTGGATTATTTACTTTATACGAACGTACAAAGCATATATATTTATGAAATTGATGTTTGGTTGTTGTTCTCGGTAGCTGTTGTCTGAAGTAATGGAAGGCTTCTGGTAACTGCAACCATTAAGTTAGTTGGAATTTAATTTTTTTAACATGAGAGATTTTAAATTATACATTGAATATAACTTTAAAAACAAATATTTCTATAGTAAGGTATAAAAAGCATGCTTTATAACCTGGTGAAACAATCGTTCATCCCTGATTTAAGTCACATAACGCAAGATAACATATTCTAGTCATCTTGTGCTACATGACATACACTATATTAATCGCACACCTTCTTATAAAGAAATAAAGGCAGAATCGCAGGTACAAATGACGATGCACATTGCGTATTTGGTGGTAAATACTCGTATAAACGTGTTCGCTTAGAAGATTTTAAAATTTTATTGGAATTTTCTTTGGCATGCAATGCCGAGCATACGGATTTCTAGGTATGATCATAGGATTATACTTGTGTAAACAGGCTTATGTGCTACTGCTAGTCTTCTTGAATCCCGAAATCAACAATGGATCAAATCAAAGATGTCATTCAAAAAATGGGAAACTGTTGGCACTACCGGATAGAAACCTCGATCTCGGAGGCCTTAAAAATTGGACGATCGAGGGGAGAGATGCTTGCTGAGGATTCGAGAAGAAAAATTCCACTGCAACAGCGTTGACTTCAGAGGTGTCGCAAGTCACAGAAAAAGAGTACCCATAAAATTAGTCAAAACTGCATAATACAGGATTTCATTGTAGATCGGCTTCATACAAATCCCACTTACTCGGTTTAGTGTCAGAAAGAGACTGAAGGGGTTTTTAGCATGTCGTTCAGGGATAATAGAAAAGAGGAAAATGTTAAGTTGAGTGCCGGGATAGAGCATCGAATTTGTCTTCGAATAAGAACAACTTTCACTTAGAGCCCACCGGAAGAGGCCTCAATGGAGACAAATACATGAAATTGGTCGAAATAATGCCCAATAGTCGAAGCAAATACATCAGCTAAATGTGGTCCAATAATGTATTGATTTATTTGAATAAATACACTTTTCCTCTTTCAACATATGAGGAGGTGTAAGGCAAAGTGGTGTAAGTCAGTAAGTCAAGTAGTGTAAGTCAAAAGTGTTTTACTGAAAAAACTACAAAATATTCCACTATAAATTGAACAAACTATAATTCATAATAATTATTATAGTATTGAAAATAATAATTATTTGCAATTCCACTATAAATTGAACATGGAGATTACATTTTTGCCCGTATATAAAAAAAAGTTGAAAATGTGACTTTGCCACCACTTTGCCTTTCACCGCCTCATATGTGCTCGGGTCTGTCTTTGCTGTACACAGGACCAGGACTACTCCGAACTGCAATGGCAAGCCTTAGAAGCGGACACACAAAACTTATGACTTTCACTGGGCACTGAGAGGAATTTTACATCTCGCCATTGCTCCTCTGTAGCTGCTAGACCCTTCCACATTCTTCCATGTATAGGAGTCACTTCAGACCAACTTTTACACGGACAAGATTATGTCGCAGAGCGACTCTGACGAAATGGTCTTTTGGGCATGGTCTAGGTAGGTCCTGGACAAAGGGGTGTAGAAACACCACATATGGGTTTGATTACTTTCGGCAATGAAATGTAAATTAGGCTTAAACCTTGTATACCTGCTCCTGTTTTTCTTTGAAGCAGAATATAAAAGTCTTGAAATGAAAATGACTTTTCTACTGAGATTCTGCATCATGGACTTTTTACGTGCTGTGAAGTCCTCATATATTGGTCTGTTTATCATTTATAAAAGGAAAAAGGGGTTCCAAACGAAGCTGTTCTTGTAAATGGGAATGATTCAAGTAAAAGTGGCACCCTTTTTGTAGTTCATGGTTTGTACTTCGAACATAAATATGAAGTTTTAAGATTAAAATTTAGAGATGCATAACAAAAAGGGATCAATTTGGCGAATATGAAGAATGTATCCTAAGATGAATCTTGTAGTTCTACCAGTAAGTAGTTTTTATGGTATTCAATGCCATTTTTCAATTCCTACTATTATTTCACACACTCCCTATATATATTTATACACTTAAGAGCCAAAACATTATGACCACCTGTCAATAACGAGTTGGCCCACCTTTGGCGCGAAACTCAGCTTCAACCCGCCTTGGCATGGATGCCACAAGTCCTTGGTAGATGGCCGGAGACAGATTGTACCAGATGTTTAAGCAACGGTCACGCAAATCCGAGATATTGCGAACTGGTGGTCTTTGAATTCTGAGCTGCCGTCCCATGACATCCCAAATGTGTTCTATCGGATTGAGATCCGGTGAGTTAGGCGGCCAGGACATTAACTGGAATTCAGCATCCTGTTCCTGGAACCACTCCAACACAATTTTAGCCTTGTGACACGGGGCGTTGTCCTGTTGGAACATTCCATTTCCAGCTGGAAAAACAGAGGCAATGTAAGGGTGCAACTGGTCTGCAATGATGTTCAGATACCCTGTAGCATTCATGGTCTGCTCTACCACAACCACGAGTCCCAGAGACGCCAAAGAGAACGTCCCCCAAAGTATAATACCTCCACCACCGGCCTTTGTATGACCTACTGTACATTGAGGGAGCAACAGTTCGCCTGGAAGACGGCGTATCCTGACACGGCCATCGGCGTGATGAATGACGAACCGTGATTCATCTGACCAGGCAACTCTCTCCCACTGATCCATGGACCAGTCGCGATGTTCCCGGGCCCAGCGCAGGCGCAGTTGGCGATGACGCTTGGTCAGCAAAGACACACGAGTGGGACGTTTGCTGCGTAGCCCCATATCCAACAGTGTCCGCTGAACAGTGTGCTGCGATACTATTCTACTTGGCCCTGCATTGTATTGGGCTGTCATCTGAGCCACTGTCTGGCTCCGGTTTTGCTTCACCATGCGAGACAGTCTCCGACGACCTTTTTCTTTGATAGCGTGTGGACGTCCAACACCATGTCGTCTACTGCTGGTTTCACCGTCATTCATCCACTTTGCATAAGTACTAACAACTGTAGGTCGCGAACAACCCACGAGTCGTGCAGTTTCAGAAATACTTGTTCCGAGCCTTCGAGCCATTACAATCTGCCCTCTATCAAAGTCGCTTAGATCCGCAGCCTTTCCCATCACACACAGAAGTAAGTGAAAGAATTATTCTTCAGACTCTCCAGCAGCAGTTAAATACCACTTCCACCTGATCACGTGCCTTCCACGTCATCCAGGCGAATTCATTGCAAAATGTAGGGGTGGTCATAATGTTTTGGCTCTTGAGTGTATATCTTGTTCAAATTTTCAATCGTTAATAAAATACTTTTTATTCATCCACTCAAGTTCAAATATATTTTTTTAAACTTGTAGTGGATGGCACTTGATGTTAATACAGTTTTTTCAAATATTAATTCATTAATTAAATTTAATTAATTAATTTTAGTTTTATATGTGAGCCCTTTAAATAGGAAGAGACCTAGAGCGTCTCTTGCTCTTGAATGGTAATTTCCCTCTTTTTACTGTGTAAACGGTAGCACTGCGGTAGCGCGCGCTCCTCCTGTCCTGTAGGTTGCGGGATCGAATCCCCAACCTGATAAACTTTTTCTCTCTCTTCCCCCCCGTCCTAATCTCGCACAGTAGGCAAGGTTCTGGCGGGCAATCCTTTTTTTTAATTCCTACAATTAGTTCACACTCTCCCTATATTCAATTCCTACTATTAGTTCACACTCTCCGTATATTCAATTATTACTATTAGTTCACACTCAAATTTTTCTTTGTTGACCTAAGTTGGAATTGACTTAAATTTTTTTTTATATTACTTGTTATTAATATTGTTCAGATAAATATGGGATTAGGTATTTTAAATTGCAATTGGATGTTTAGGATGCCACTAAAATTGTCGTTTGATAAATACGATGCGGTTTTATAAAAAGTTTATTTGTATATTATACCTGCACATATATGATTTCAATAAGGTATAGAAATTTAAAATATCCGAACTTTATACAGTAAACATCTTTTCAATAGCATTATTTTGCATCGTATTTTCTCTCCGTATCGTTTATTTGCAGATTATTTAAATCTTTTCCCATTGCTCCTTTTTAAACAATTCAAATCCGTTTTTCTATTTTACTGCATTTTTTCCCGAAAGTTAAAACTCTCCTTTTGCTGGAGGCATTTGCAAGTTCGTGCTTAACAGAGACTTACGTAATCCCATCCTTTTCCGGAATAAGTTATATTGTTGATGATATATTTCATAGAAGAGTTTATATAAAATTACTTTATAATGATAATATCTTTGTGAATAATCTATATTGAAGTCAATGAAAGAATATTTAAATATATACATTCTTTAAATATAAGTTCTCTCTGAAAAAAATTCTCTCTCTCTCTCTCTCTCTCTCTATCTATCTATATCTATATCTCTATATATATATCTATTTATATATATCTATCTATATATATCTATCTACATATATCTATCAATATATATATCTATATATATCTATCTATATATATCTATCTATATATAAAACTAAACTCACGGTGCAACAGTCCGATGTGGACCAAGGCCGGCGGTACCCATCTCCGCTTTCTTGACCATGGGCTTGGGGTGCCATACAGTATATGTCTCAGTCAGGTGGTCAACCTGACATGGGACCCCCAGAGTTTATTTCCCAAGCATGCTTGGTCCTCATTTTATCGACCCACTCAAGGGTTTAAAGGCTGAGTCGACCTTACCCAGTCGCAGGATTGAACCCTGGACCTGTGGGATGGCAGCTTGACGCTTTTAATATATATCTATATATATATATATATATATATATATATATATATATATATATATATATATATATCTCTCTCTCTCTCTCTATATATATATATATATATATATATATATATATATATATATATATACATACAGTGATTTTCGCTTATAAGAATCACGTTTGTTATTACTGTTTGATTCTTATAAGCGGTTGATTCTTATAGCCGAAATTTAGGTTTTTGTACAGGAACACACACACCTATATATACATATATTAGATAATTTACTATAAAATACTCTTTAATTTACGATAATTATCTTTTATTAAAATTATTTTTATAATTTTAAAAATACAATTTAATTTCTAGACCTATAAGTAGATACACATGATTATAGTAAGAGAAGAAAAAAATCCAATATTTGTTACAACATACCTGCTTAACAGTTTAACATTTCAACTACAGTAAGGGTGCAAGAAAAACTTTTCTATGGTAATTTGACGTAACGAAGTTTTCAGGAGTCTGTTTATACCTCTTTCAATACCAATAGTCTCAGACCAAGATTCACCTCCTAGCTTACGTTTCACGGTTTGATTACGTGATGAATCTAATAATGTCATGTTTTCCTAAGTGATAGTGGACACGTCCCCGAAGATTTATGTGTTTGATGGTTCAGGAAGCCGCATCCAGGATGTGGGAGGTGGGAAAAAAGAGTCCCTGTCTTTGTTTGTCAGTTGAGAAAAGTGAAACCGGATCCGCACGGGTAGGATGCCCCTGGGTCAAGCTAATAGGACAGTGTTTAGCTAAAACGTTTAAGGTGAAACTATTATGTTATGTCTAACAAAGAAAGGGATGCATTTTACGACTGTATTCCATCCCATCTTATCACTCTTTCTTTTAAAAAGAATAAAGAAAGAACTTCGTACCTTTTGAGGGTTTAAGTGGCTTTTTTGGAAAAATTAAAGGAAAGCGAAGAGTGTAAACTGATTCTTAAAACCGGTGGATTGATTGTTTAAAGCGAAAATTTTAACATGGAAATAATACATTTTTTTTGTTTTCGCGATATTGATTCTTATAAACGGTTGATTCTTATAACCACTGAACACTATAAGCGGTGGTTACTGTATATACACTCTTAGACAAAAAAAAGACGCACCAAGAGGGGTAAGGCAAACTGGACACAAATTGATATGCATACAGGTTTCTACAAAAAATGCAAAATTTTAAATTTTGGTGGCTAGTGAATGAACATGTGACGCCACAGCGCATCTTAACTGTGCAACTGGCAGGATATTAAAGAGGAGAAATATGATGCCCTTCATATCACGCCATCATTGGCTTACATTTCAGCATGATAATGCCTGCCCTCCCACGGCTAGAGATTCTACTGCTTGACTTCGATTTGCCCAACGCTACCTTGACCAGCAAGTTCGCCGGATCTCCCCCCCCCCCCATATTGAGCACGTTTGGAGCATTATGGGCAGGGCCCTCCATCCAGCTCGTTATTTTGACGATCTAAAGCGCCAATTGGACAGAATTTGGCACGATATCCCGTAGGAGGACATTCGCCACCTCTATCAATCAATGCCAAGCCAAATAACCGCTTGCATAAGGGCCAGATTTGGACCAATTTGTTATTGACTTTTTCATATTGTAATGCTCTTTCTCTTGAATAAAGCATCCAATTTTTCTCAAATTGAAATCATTTGTTTTTCTGTACATGTACATCACATCTACTGATTTTTGTCCCATTCAGATAACTCCTTCCTGCTGCGTCGTTTTTTTTGTCAAAGAGTGTATACATATATATATATATATATGATTAACGAAACGTAATGAAATACACAGCTATGTTTTTAAGTGGGCGAAATTGGCTAAATTTTCATAATAATAGATTCTTCGAGGCTTCTACATGAAACAGACAGACTGTCTGTCTTTTAAATTATATACATACATACATACATATATATATATATATATATATATATATATATATAATATAATATAATGTAATATAATATAAAAGTCAGTCTGTATGTTTATCTGTTCAATGTCAAAAGTCTCCATGAATTCATTATCAAGAAAATTTAGCCAATTTTTTCCACTTACAACACATGTATGTGTTTTTATTACATTTCGTTAACCTTATTATAAAAGTTTATTTATTAAAATACATTTATCATTACATCCTGTAGATGCAACAGCGATAATTATAATGCTTTGTTTAACAAATTATTAATTTTCAAGGTACACAGAATGCGCAAACTAATATATCATAACAAACTCCCCCAGATTTACCAGGAAGAATTATGAGGTAAACAGTGCTTTAGGAACTAATTATTTTCTTCGTACAACTAAGCAATCTTTAAGAATAAGATTACAGGAATTATTACGAATAAACATTTATCTTTATGAGGCACATTTTTATATAGAAATTTCTGAACATTTAGTTAGCAATTTCAAGTTAAAATCTATACACTATCATGAAATATATATTTATGGAGTTAATAAGTAAATAAAGCAAAAATTTTCTAAAACTTTCTTTTAAAGTGTGCGCAACATTCCCTGTTTCGCTCTTTTAATTTCTTACACTCTAATTATCACTTGTGTTTTTTTTCATGTACTGTTAGATAATTTTATTTTCAAATTCATGAATATTTTCATTTCCACTGAGTGGTCAGTTTCTTATGACCACCAGACAATTTTGAGCAAATTACATCAAGCTTTTATTCTAAAGGGTGAGACTGCTATGAAAAGGATGATTATAAAGATAATTTCATATCGCAGCTTGTTCACTCGCTGATTTTTCGTCTCGAGTTCGATTTCCGGTGACAATTTTTCTAAAATTATTTCAATCACTAAAATATTTTTTCTTTTTATTTTTAAATTTAATTTTAACATGATGAGGGCATAATTTTATATATTTTCACTTCACTGAGCTCGTGTATCGTGACTGCAATTAACTTACTGGAGTTAAAGTCTATAGACCAAGGCACTCCGTGAACTTTATATTCCTGTATTCCCGTATTAATTGTATTTCTCGTGAAGGAATGGGCAAAAAGAACGATTTAACGGACTTTGAACGTGAAATGACTCTAAGTGCTAGAAGCAATGCAGCGAATATCAACGAAACAGCTTGGCTTGTCAAATGTTCGTGAGCAGCTGTTATTCATGTTTACAAAGAGTGGGCCACCAAATAGAAAAACCGAGTCTCAAGGTAAGGTGTGCGGTGGTCACTGACCAGTGGAAGATCGAACTGAAAGGAGAGTTACCAGACGGGTTCAGTTCAACAGTACAGCTAATCTTTAACTAGGTACCAACTCGAATAGACTCTTAACGTACTATTCTCAGCATGGTAAACCGTATTGGATATGAAACACTAAGGCCTGATTGAAAGTCTGCTGTCTGTAGCTAAGACTTTCAAACGTTTCGAGTTGCAGAGTTGCAGAGGATCAGAAGGATTGGACTACGGGGACAGTTGGGATGCGTGTACTAAATTCTGCAATCTTTTCCTTGTATTCAACGTAAATCTGGCTCACTAAGTTCTGGATTCATTTATTTCTTTTACTTCCTGTATTTCAAATATTTTGTAAAATTTTTTCCCCTTCATGCGTTTTTTAATAAAATTATGCATATGAAAAATACCTGAAGAGTTTGAAATTTTGCTAAAAATTTAAATGCCAAATTTTATGCAAGTTTGATATACCAGCTGAACCAATAACTTAATTCACACAATAATTTCTCTTTTGTACATAGAAATGTATTCAAAAAATGATTTCTCTCTAGTGAATTTACAAAACTTCAAATCGATGAATGTTTAGTTCTCTTTAAAAGGCAAATATTTTTAGGGTATTTTTTGCTTTAAGGGATAAAAATTCTGTAATATTACTTACAATAAACACCCAGATAATTTAATGAAACCGAATTGAAGGAATAATGTAAAGATTTTGAATCCGATATATTGCAAGGAATTTAAGATATCTCCTTTTACGGATTTTAAATTATTAAAAATTCCTACAAAAGTAAAACTTTGAGCAGAACGGAAACCATTAATCTTTACCTCCAGTTTTAAATTATATTACGTGATTTTTGATACTTCTCTAAACATAAAGCAGTCAAATAACAAGATATATAAAAATTAACCTGAATCACTTCTGATCAGATTAGTGTTTAGCCTTGAAGAGAACTTTTTTGGAAAACAATAATTAGTTGAAAATTTTAACAAAATTTTAAGCTTTCAGTCATGACAATGCCTTTATAGTTTGTTCATCAATGTGTCAACCTTTCTTTGCCTTAATGTGTATTATAATTGTACCTTAAGTCACTCAACTAAAGGAAAAGCATTAGATAATGCATCTCGAAAACCAATAAATCCATTTCGTGTAATTACGAACGAAAATTAATTCACAATAAACTATGACAGGTTGATTACTGCCAGGTTGTCGAAGTTGTTTCGATAAAGTTAAATTATGGCCTTGTTCGTATTAAATTTTGTTCACGTAAACAAATTACAGGCCGTGGATTTTGGGAGTTATTATTAGAGATCCCTTTATTGATGTTTCTAAAATTATCTGAAAATTTAGTTTGTGTCAATTATTGTTTATACGCGTAGTGATTACAATATGAAGGATATGGACGAAGTCACTTTGACACACTTTTGCAAAAACCATATTTGTCAACCAATGGAATAACACACATTCTACTCATTTTACCATTTGAACCCTGTCTAAAATAAATAATAAAACAAACCCTCCAGCCTACTGGTAGCCTCGAACCAAGATTTCGCCCTTGTTATGGGCTCCCAAGCGAGTCTTAACTTATAAGTGCCCTACCATCAGGACCATGAGGTAAAACTTGATATCTACGCTCTATAGGCCAAGCCTTCCAACGTAGGTTTGCATAGTATTTGACCAATTGAGAGAAAGGTGAAAGCTTATAGGTTGGCGTTTGGATCCGGGAGCTCTAACAAAACTGCTTAGTTAATCCTTGAAAGGGTTACTTTTTACTGGCAATAAAACAACTAAAGAGTCCTGGAGGGAAAGGAATTCCTACAGTGGAATTTCTCTAAATTTTTACTGGTGACTGACACTGTAGTCATCCAGCCCACTTCGGAAAGAACCACAGTCTCCCACGTATAACGGTACAAAGTTTAGAGCATATAAGTTCTCTGGAAATGTATATCTTGTACGTTGGAGATGTATTTAAGCAAGGCCCATTTAGCAGGCTTTATGCATTGTGTCTTCTTGCGCTCTAAATTCTGTGCCATAATTCGTGATAGACAATGGTTCTTTCCGAATTGGACTGTGTTCATTCTTCATAACAGAGTTACTATTTTTATTTTTATTTTTAAATAATTCATTATAATAATTGTTTCATTTTATTCATCATATTGTTTGTAATTTGTATTCTAATTGTGTTTCTGGTCAATAGATGGCATCACTATAAATTTTTTTTTTTACTTCAAGCTAAAATGTTTTTAATTTTATTATGTTGTTGCACATTCGATTCTGAGTAATGGCAAGAAATTGGCCAAGAAATGTTTAATCTGTTGTGGTGTATATTCTATTCTAAGAAATGTCATGTAAGAATTCAAAAATCGCTATGTTGGATGCGATTCCGTCTTTTCTTTTTTGTTAAAGATTCTGTGCAGATTATTGCTCAAACTGTTAACGTTTTGCAGTCAATTATTCATTTTGTAAAACCTAATTCCGAAGGGTTATTTAGTGAGTCATGAATTCAACAATTATGTGTTAAAATGAAGTCATTATTAAATTCATTTTAAGGATACATGCATGGAACTAAATTTTTTAGTGTTGACTTATTATTCAAGTACTATTCAGATGATGTTAAAGGTAAGCCATTCCAGTACTACCTTCATTAAAAGAAGTAAGAAGATTGATTAGTTGCACTTAAACAAGAATATTAAATATTTTTATCAATGGATTCTCATACAATCTACTAAAATATAAAGTTATATTAATAAAATAACTGAACCCCACAGATTGAATGACTGCACTTTGTCAGTCACTAGTTAAAATAAAAGTTGGAGAAATTCCGCATCAGGAATTCTTTCCCTTTAGCGTATACACATAGGTTACGCTTTTCCGAGGAGCCTATAACAAACCTAGAACCAAGACCAGCTGTAAGCTGGATATGCATAATTTTGCTCTAGGCACCGTCTATTTGACAGGCTTTATGCATTTTGCCAGTCTTAAATATATGATTTTTTTCAAGCTTCTGATACTTTATCTTGAGTATCTGTTACAAAAAAGGTATTTAACGCTGTCGCAAAATGAATTTTGTTAGAAAACTGAGTTACTGAAAGGATCTGATATGAAGAGTACTAATCATAAATTGTTATATATAACTAATGTAGGCATTCGATGATTTGATATACAGATACCATTAGCTTCTGATGAAAATAGATAACTGATATGCAATGACTTAAGGAGATGGTGGACTTTCAAAATACCAAAAATGGAATAAAAATTGGAATTTTTTTGGGGTGTGTGTTAATATTTTAAAAATATATAAATATTGGAATAAAATGCATTTAAAATATGTAATGAATATTAAATGAAAACTTGGTGGCTTTAGAAAAGTAAATATTAAAGGTAGGTGAAAAAAATATATTTTAAATGGCTATTTCTCAAAATGCGTAATTTCCAGATTTCCAAATCTTTGAAATGCTCCTTGCGTCATAATTTTTGACGAAATTTTATAAAATTTATAATAAAGACTCCTCTAATACATCGAAATAAAGTTATGTATCCATTTCAGGTTTCGACATCATTCAGATTATTAAAGTTTAACTTAAGTGTAGAAAAGTACAAACATTTCCCGAAAATTCAGAGTACAAGCATAAAAATATTTATTAAAAATTAACTATTCAACGAAATCACAAAGTAATACATAACTCTTCAAAATGTATTTATAAGCAATATAAATGCAAAATCAAAGGGAAAGTTAAAAATTGGATTGAAAGGAGCATTTTAAATGCCTAATAAATGTTTCGATTTTTAAAATATAAAAAAAAGTTAAAATATTTATAAAATTTTATAAAGTGTTTGGTATAGTTATACTTTAATGAATATATATGCAAATATTCATATCTCTGAGGTAAAAATTTCAAAAATCGCTTTGTAATGTCCACCATCCCCTTAATGCATGAAAATGCAAACTGCTTTTGATATACCTTTGATAAGTATTCTCTCTGTGTTCGAATTGATTTCTTTAACTCTTTTTATGTTTTTATTTTAGCATCGAGTAAAACAGCTATTTGTTGTATGTAGAGTAATACCTTTAACTGTGATCATCTGAAGGAACGGATTTAAAATTCCCTGAGTTGAATACCATAGTTGTAAAATGCATAAGCAACATATGTGATTAACTCTAAGTCAGGTACAAAGTCGCCAAAAATATTACAGAGGAATGGAAATTAGTTGAAATGAATAGCCGAAAATAATAGGGTCACAGGCGACCATTTGGTATAAGTTAAAATTAGGGGACTTTTTTTTTCTAGATCTCAACACTTGATACATTTAAATTATTTAATTGAAATTATTTTTAAAGGTGATTGAATTGATTTTCTGACAAATTAGTCTCCCAGTCAGTTGATGCCAGACGTTGATGTAAGTATGTGTCATCAAGTGGATTACTCGATGACACGTACATAAAGATGATTTGTTGATGAATGGGGAAAGGAGCAATAATAAATTACAGGAAATTGTCCATTGCGTTGCTGTATAGGATAACGATTACGTCAGTGAAATACCAATGGATTTTGTGATTAATCACTATTACTACCACTATTTTCTTTTTCAGAATCAAGATTAGAGGTTGAGACCTAATCTTTTTCACACTGCTATTAAAATAAGAGTTTCATTGAAAGGATATCCAGTTATAAGTATTCTCAGATCGGATCATTAAGGATCTTCTAGATTCAGCGCATCTTATCGGACAATTCAAATGGAAAATAGCAATTTCAAAGTAATATTTAAAAATTTCCAAACAAAACAACAAAATGGAAATTAAGTACCCTTTGATTTTTACTTGATTTATCATTTTTTTTTCCAAACTGTTATCAGAAACTACTAATTGCTAAATTTTAAAATAAGAGAATGGTTTTATGAAAATATTTTCTTGTGTAAAAGCAAAAAAAAAAATCTCAAAATTAAATAAATTTTATATTTAAACTGATGTTGAATAGAAAATATGCAAAATCTGTCTTTAAACATCTTGAATAAATAATGGAATTGATAACATTTAGTGCATTTCCAAGAAAAAATCTGTGTAATTATTTGCATTACACGATTAAGTACATTAATTGAAAACAACATTTTTATTTTAATCACTGGATCAAAAAAAATTATCTCTTCTGAGATAATGTCTTAATCATAGAGCATATATTTAACACTTTACATAATTAGAAATTTCAAAATTAATACAATACAATACTAAGATGACTCTCATGAACGTAAAAGCACTCATTTAGGCACTTAAAATTAAGTGCCTAAATTATTGAAATTAAGATCAATGAACCTTTCAATTACATTGCTGTTTGCAATTATGTACTGTAGAATTTGTACTCTCTAATCAAATTTATATTTTTAAGTAAAACTTTGAGATATATTTGTAATTTGCGAAATATATTCGAAACATTGTAATTACTCCAATAAGAAGCTTTAAACTTGTTAACTGCGTCCCCCACGAACGCTCTTATAATTATATTAGCTTCAAAATATTTCTTTTGAATATCTGTAAACAATTAAGCAAATTCGTCGTACTTTTGTATTCCCTATGACAGTGCACTGAAAGAGAATTATTTTTGATGAACCTTTAATACCGTTAAGCTCTTCAAGATTTTTAATCTCGCAGTTACTGAAGAATGCAAAGAAAATTTTCAAAATGGCAGTATACTTTTCGATTCCCAAAGAGGAAAGAAAGAAAGAGGAAATTTTGGGATGAAGATCTTAGATCGTTGGCACTATACGAGAGAAAAAAAAAGAGCTCTGTATAGGAAACCGAAGGATGTAAATTTAAGATAAAAGCCTCTTAAATTCTCAATAATTATATCAGGAGTAACTAATTTTGATCCAAGAGATGTAAGTCTGTTTTACGCTTTTGATAACTAAATGAAATAACATTATTGATTCCAAATGGGAGAAATGACTTTCTCTTTGATTCTTAACCTGTAATTTGTTTTGCCAACATTTTGTACTACTTACCAACTTCTTTATCTAAACCCTCTCCTGTGATGCATAACTTCTAGAGGTTCTGATATCATTCATGAACATTTTTAAATTGAACATTTTAAACATGAACATTTTTAAATTGAAAGTTTTTTGAAAGAAATGGAAAGACTCATATGCTTAAATTTTTCCTTGATACTAACAACAAATCGTGATAAATTTCTGTGGTTCCCATTTCTAAGTTCGGAATTCGATAGGTGGATAATAAAATACTTTTATGATTGCGATATTCATGAGAGGAAAATTATTATCCAACTCTAATATTTCTCTAAATGAAGCATAAAATGAAGCAGTAGAATAACTCTTTGAAGGTAGATTATGACCCCGAGGAACGTTACTACAAAAAAAAATTAATTCAGGGATCTGGAGAAAATTATTTTGGTTTATTCTTTGCCACTTGAGTGACCAGGAAAATCAAAAATGTCATGTACAGTCGTCCTTCAGTATTTTAGAACGAAAGACTAGGTCTGACGAAAGCTTTTATCAAGAGCGTGTGCTGATGAGTTAATGAGTATCAATTAAGGTTTAGGAGCTAATCGATTTTAAAATATTTTGCCGATGAACTCTTGCCCCATATATTATTAATTAAATCCTTAAAGGATTGTAGGATATCAGACCCTAAAATAAGACATTCTGAGCTCACCATGTACTGATGTTAAAATATTCCTCACATCAGAGTACTTTGATGATTAAAATAAAACCTCCACACCTGAATTTATTGATCCATATAAAACCTTCATGAAATATTCAGTATATGAAGATATCCCACAGGTGTGATCAAAAAGGAGGATAAATGTAAGGACGATATTTAAAAGTTCATAATGACTCACATGACCATAAGAAATAAGATAAGAGATTGGATGCTAAAATAAAATCCTTACCATCGGTGAAAACTGAACATTTTAAGGATATCCTGAGATTAGTAATTAAAAACATGTCCGTGCTAGTCTGAAACCTATGAAAAAGGAAAATCGGTTAAAATTCCTCCTATTGGTCAGTGGTTTTATAAAAAGCAGACTATTCAAACTTTTTTTTAAAACAACAGATGGGCTGAAATCAAACGAAAATGTCCCCCCCCCCCACATATGCTACCATTAGCAGAGCAACTTCGCCTTGTATGACATGTTTTATAAATTTACAGATTCCAGTATTTAACATTTTAAACTAACATCTAACATTTTGAAAAGTTGAATCTAAGTTTTGCGTTTTTTACTTTTATAAACTCTGATAAAACACGCGATTTCAGAGAATATAATAATAGTTTTGAAGAACTGTGTAGGCCATGCAAAAATGATAATTTTAAATGGGAGTGAGAGGGGAAGATTCAGTTATGTTCCTGAAGAAATATTCTTCCAGAAAGGGATGGAAAATAAATGGTTATTATGCTAATTTTAAGCGTCGAGTTTTAAGAATTTTTTTCCTTGAAATTTCTTACTACTTCCTTAGAATATCTACACACAGCTTTCTTCTTTTAATTTTTTTCTTTTTATTGTGTAAAAAAAGATTTGCATTTATGTATTTTTGAGATATTGCCTTACTATGTAAATAATGCGTTTAAAAAGCAGTACCGTTTATAATCGTATGGTTTATCAGATATAACCTGGATACAATGAGACTCAAGGAAAATAAATTAATTTTGTTCTAATCAACTCTGAAGAATGCAGTACTTTGCGGAAGAAACTATAGTGTGATTAGAGGAAACCAATCAAGCTCGGAACGTGGGAAATGAGTAACGATTCACTTGATAGATTTTTCTGTAAGACCAAGGTAGTTTATATAAGACTAGCTGAAAACCCGCACTTCGCTACGGAGTACATTCAAATTAAATACAACGGTCAATGTATGCAATTAATGCCAAAAATATATATTTTCTATATTTATAATAAATACGACGATCAATGTATACAATTGATGTAAAAAAAATATATTTAAAAAAATCGTAAGGGATATTTTTATAGACAAAATAATGTAGAAGAAAATATTCAAATTAAATGTAATAGGACATATTAAAGAATATAGTACAGTTAACATAGTACAGTTTGGGGAACATAATATCTTTTACTGTATTTTAATATTTTTTTGGATAGTGTTCAATCGTCTGCCGCATTAGTAAGAAAATTTTTTTTTGTCTATTTAGTTGTTATGCACGTGACGATAAATTTATTTAAAATACCAGAAAAAGAAATCACGTGATCAGCTTTTAATAAATTAAATTCTAAAAATGAATCTTTAAAAATTCACCAAAAATCAGAAAACCAAGGTAAAGATTCAAAAAAGATCTCATTTTAAAGGAATTTTTATGATCTTTCTTGTGATATAACTTTTATAACCCTCAAGTTATTATTTTAAATTCAAACGTAAAACAAGTTACAAAATCAGCTTAAAAATTTAATTTTAAAAAAATCTAAGAAGAATTTTTCAAAAATCTTTTTTACCCCTACACTATGAGAAGAATCGCCATGCAAAATTTCTTTAGGTCCAGCGGTTAGGTCTGTGCGTTGTATGTCAGTGAGTGAGTGAGTGAGTGAGTCAGTCAGTCAGTTGCGGAACTGTTTTATATATATAGACAAGTTTCAACGTATTAAGATATGCGCTACTATAGGTGAAAGAATAATTACTCCTTTAAATTCAGAAAGATATTTGTAATTTGTTCAAAAGTTATACAAGCTTCTCTATAAGTATCTTAGACCATTGGAATCATAAACTCGAGAGATCTTAACATTGTTGAATTTGGAGCGTATGATACTCTAGATTTTAAGAGGAATTCCACGTTATTATTAAATACTGGTAGGGGATATTATAGTTTAGATCACCATGATAAAATTTTAATTTTTCAGACTCATTGAACATTTATCCTGCATTTCATAATGACAAATACATGCAGAATATCAATCATGAAAACTCTTCAAATGTGTATAAAAATGAATAGAAAATTACACTTAATATTATTATGGATTCATATAGTAAAGACTTCTAACGTACTACATTTTTTGCAAAATCAAAGGTTCAATATCTTTGAATTTTATATGACTTTGCATTATCAAAACTTATCAAAATAGACTAAGGATATAAAATATCAAATATTTATACATGCACCAGTTAGATGTTTATTATCTATTTTAAGATATTTTTTTAAACTTAAAACACATGCGAGGATATTTTAAGATATTGGAATAAACTTTTGTCTAGCTTAAAGCAACAGAAAATTTATCTGTGAGTAGGAAATAAGAATTTTAATTGAGAGTCTTTTTAAACCACTTCTGGTTAACTATATGAAAACTCTTAAATCTCTAAGAAACAATGTTGTTTCCGGGCGTAATAAATTTTTTTGGTTTAATTCTCTTTTATTGAAAATTAACTTTCTAGTTCATAGTTTAAAATTAATTAATTATTTGAAAAGTTGCGAAATTGAAATAGTTTGGAAAGATAGGAAATCTTAAAATTTATACGATGAAATTTATATAGTTTATAAATTGATAGTCATGTTTTACGAAGAATTTAAAACTTTATTCATAAAACTAGAGAAAGTTTAACTCACTTAAGCAAAAAAAAGTTTTGAAGACTTCAGGAAACATTAAGTACAATGCTAGGTAATGAAGGCAGTGGTATTTTCAATGGTTACATTATTATTAAAGAATTGGCAACAATTCGCATTTCGGATAATGTAGAAATGACATGTAAGAAAATGAAATTTTACTATAAAGTCTCTTGACACTTTGACAATGTATTTTATATATTAAATTATAACGTATCAGTCAGTTGTTAATCAGTAGTTAAAAAAGTGTTAATTTAAGGCTGCTATGTACTAAGAAAAAAAATCATTTTTCTATTTTCCTCTTCTTGCAGACTCTGTGGTGGGAGGAGTCCAGTTGACAGTTCGAGAATTCCACCCCCCTTAGGATTGACATTTTGAGGGATTGTAATGGCTCTCTCTCTATAGGGGGGTTAAGCGCTGCCCCAAAAATTTTTATTTAAAATATATTTTTGTCAACTATTTACAGGT
Organism: Dolomedes plantarius; assembly: GCA_907164885.2. Lineage (NCBI taxonomy): Eukaryota > Metazoa > Arthropoda > Arachnida > Araneae > Dolomedidae > Dolomedes > Dolomedes plantarius. The sequence goes on from OU015493.1 coordinate 36,804,811, forward strand.
ACATAAATACTGATAATCAAATAAAATTGGTATTGTCAGATAGCCTGAACTTTTCTTAAAAGCGCTACAGAATTCATTTTATAAATTTCGTCCACCGAAGGAATTTATGAGCGTTTAAAACACACTATGCTAGATTTTTCCCTCAATAATTTAAATGTTAAAATATTAATTGCATTAAAAAAATGAAAAATGTACACAAATGTAAAATTTCCTTCTCTCTGATGGAGTACAATTAAAAAAAAATCTTAGAATCCAAGTCGGCAATCCGTGGACAAATTTTCCCCATAGGTTAACATTGAGGTGAGCGAATCCAATGGGTTTAGTAAATAGCAGCCTTAAGTGATAAAGGATCAGAAAAGTTTCTCTACAAACTTTTTATACAAACTCTGGCTTAACTGAATGGTAAAACCTAAATGAATCTATATCCATGAAAGACTTAAGTACTGGAAAATGACTGTGTTTTTGATTTAAAATTTAATAAATTCCTATCTGGAGTATCCAATAGTATTAGGCGATTTATTCTCTCTCGGCACACACACACACACATATATATATCTTATAAAAAGTATCCAGACACCTGTACAGTTTGGATTTCGTACACATAAGCAAGGCATTAATATGAAGTAGGCCCATCTTTTGCTACGACAACAACAGCTACTCTAGTAGAAAAACAGTCCTCTAGATTTAAATATGTTGAAGCTGGATTGGCATGCCATTCTTATACAAGAACAGTCGTCAGCTCTGCCCCCAATATGGGGTAGTGGGGATTTATCCCCACAAGTGTTCTAATGGGATTAGGATCAGGGCTTTCAGAAGCCAGTACATATCCACAACATCCATGTCAGAAAACCCCGTCTGCTGGCAAATTTCGTTGCTAAAAGCTAATTCACTTTTCATATTCTGTACATCTGGCAGTTGCATGCAGAAATTCTTTTTGGTCCCATTAACAAGCAGTTCACACTTGGTAAAAAACAGAATCGCAAAAACTTTCTAAATTCAACTGTCAGGTAGTTTTATGGATAAATAAGGCGTATTCCATGCAAATCAATTTTAGAATTTAAAAATCGATTATTTAGAATTAATAGTGTTAAGAACCTTATCAGAGTATCATCATAAGAAGGGATCATTGTTTGTTAAAATTCACTGCTGGCCATTAAATTTGCAACACCATGAAGGAGGGATGATCCAAACGTCAAATTCGCATGAAAGGAAGAAGATACTGGGATATGCAAATGATAAGCATTTAAGCTCAATCGAACGATGCAGGAGGGAGAAACGGCATCTCAAACTCTGCATAAAAGGAAAGTTACGCAGCGAGTTTCTCAGTCGGAAATCGCATTTGAATGTTGGTTGTTTGTGAGAAGATCGTGTTATGCCTCGTATGGAAGGAGAAATGGCTACCAGCACCTGTCGGAATTCAATAGCGACAGGATTGTGGCCTATCAAGAGGGCGGTTTATCGTTCCGCGATATTGCTACTTGCATGGGTCGGAATCCGACGACTGTCATGCGAATATGGAATCGATGGGTTCAGGAGGATCATACTGAACGCCATGCAGGATCTCAACGGCTTCCCGCCACTAACGCTCGAGTGGACAGACATGTTGTCAGGTCGGCCTTGCAGGATCCTACAGCCGCATCACGGACTTTGAGTCAGGAAATGGGCTTGTTTGCAGCACGACAAGAATCCGCATGGACAGTGGGACGGCGTCTGGAACAGCACGGACTGTCTGCACGGCAACCATTATTGCGGCTTCCCTTGACACTGCAGCATAGAGGCCCGCGGCGACAGTGGTGCACCAAACGACGAAACTGCATACAGGAGTGGCTCCATGTCGTCTTTTCAGATGAGTACCGGTTCTTCGTCCAGCATCATGATGGACGTATCCGTGTCCGGAAGTGCCGAGGAGAACGCACGTGACCTGCTTGCATTCGGTACCGTCATACGGGCCCTGCAACTGGTGTGATGGTATGGACAGCCATTGGGTACACTACACGAACACCTCTTGTTCGTGTCGGGGGTAACCCGAGCAACCAGCGTTAGATTTCTCAGATCTTAAGGCCGGTGGCTGTGCCCTATATTCGAGGCCTTGGAGACGTCGTCTTTCAAGAAGATAACGAATGTATTGCCCGTCTAAGCAAAGACTATGTATTGCTCGTCATGACCGGACCTACCTCGACACAGAGGGCGTTCGACTGTTGCCCTGGCCAGCACATTCTCCAGATCTCTCACCCACTGAAAACATCTGGTCATGGGTTGCTAAGAGACTGGGCCACCAACGCTGTCCATCCACGACGATTGATGAAGTGTGGAATAAACTTGAAGCAGCATGACATGACTTGCCCGTATCTGTCATTATCATCCAAGCCCATTTCGACTCGATGCCTAACCGGGTTAAAGCCATTTAAGCTGCCAGAGCCGGCAGCTGTGTAAACTAATTTCGGACCCTGTATACCCCCAAATTGCCTACAAATTTAATCATGTTTTCTTCCTAATATGCTGTATACGTACAATAAGTAAAGTTTTGTTATTTGCTTTCCTTCCTGGTGTTGCAATTTTAATGGCCAGTAGTGTATAAATGAGGAAAAAAATATTAAAAATTTTGGGATTTTTTTAAAATCAAATTATCAGCTTGGAAGTTGTGGTATTTCAAAAGAACGTCTTCTTCTCAACATATTATTTTTCCTAAGTATTTCATTTCCTATTTTATGATCTGTGAAAATTGAAGTGAAAAGAAATTAATTAAAAATATAGTTAAAGCATCATGAGGAAACTTTGTTAAATCAACGAATTTGAAATATTAACAAGCAAAATTTTGATCAAAAGATGTTTTACATTTTTAAAATTCGTCCCATTAACATATTAAATAGGAATGAATGAATCAGTTAAAATATTTTGACTGAATTTTTCCCTGCTATGAATATTAAAAAAAATATGTAGTATTTTATTTCTTTATAAAATTTTTTTGAACTCTTTTAATGAACTTATGAAAAATGCAGTTTAAATAAGGTTACATTTTCTTCCAAAAACGACTCATTAGCGTTCTTTTTATTTTTTTACCCATATTAAAATCTTATAGGTATATTTCATTTGCTTTTTAATTCTAATTAGTATCTTCATTCACTTACTAAAAAAAATTGTTAATTTGCAAAAATTTCATTTTAACCCAATTATGAGATTTTAACTAAATGCAGTTAGGCTTTTACAAGACTAGATTTTTAAAAGTAATTTTTTTATGCTTATATTACTTGAATACTTAATTTAGAAAAAAAAACTAAAACATATTATTTACGTTCCTACATGAAATAATTTTTTTCTTTATGTTATAATACATCTGGAGGTTTATTCGAAAATATAATGGCGTAATTTAGAAAAGTAATAATCAGAAAGCAACGGAAAGAAAAAAATATATTGCTTTCAATGTAGGCTTGCAAAGTTGTTTATAGATTTTTTGACATATGTATTAGGAAGTGGATGGCGGGGTTGTCATAGTATAACGTCCTAACAAGTATCAACGTAATAGGATCAGAAAGTTTTCGGTTTATGTCACTTAATACAGAATATGAGTGACTTTGAGCGTATCGAAATATGATATGGTAGGAAGAACGTCAGTCTGTCTGCGACGAAATGTACAGAGTGCGGAAAATATTAACATTTTGTACCGATGAAGCTCGGAGTTCACTATTAGGCTTCAGCAAAAAGGGAATTTGAATATGAACATCACCCTGCAATTGAGAATTGAGGTAAAAATTCGATGAAATTTTTTTGGGGATGAGCATAATTCCTGACGGGAAGATAGTTTGAGGCAGTTCTTGGCTAATGCTTTTAAATAATAAATGAAATACCTTTATATTTAATTTTTTGTCAGGAGTTGGTGTTGGAGCTCCCTATGTCTTTACATGGATCACAAATGTAAGACATAAAAAATCCTTTTGTTGTAGTAGTCTTTACACCTCTCCATTTGTCATTCGTATATGTTATGGATTTTGTATAATTTATATAGGCAGAACATTATGGAATTTGCTTTCTTAGAACGTTATTCAAGAAATTCCATGTCGTTGTTAAAAAGGAAGCACTTTATGAAGACAATATTGTTGCATTTTTCGAGCTGATATACGACATATGCAGATATGTATGCTTAGAACGTTAAACTAAGAAATTTTATTACACGTATATCATCGAAACATTAAACAAGTAAGTTAAATTGATATGGGTAAGGAAAAACAATAAACTGCTCCATACGCAGGATAATAATAGTTAATTTTACTTGTTTGCTTTTCAAAATTCTTGCAAGATCTTTCGCGTAATAATGTTAGATCGTTTTCGCATGAATGTGTTATTAAGATGAAACCACTATATGCAAAGTTTAGACAGAATGATTTTGACACAGGAGCAATAGATTTTGAAAAGGAGACATGTTTCTAACTACGAAGAAAGATCTGATAATCTAAATATTCTAAATATTTTGTTGTTTAGTTATCCAAAACACTGAACCTGATGCCAAGTAAGTTGTTAGTACATTGTACAGATAAATGTTTCAAAGAGGATGGTAGACAAGGAGGGATAAGATACAGTATCTTTGTCTTTGTAGAGTTAGCTTTAAATATTTGCATACCTAGGTTCTAAGCTAAATGTTTGGTATCTATAGGCACTAAGTTTTATTTTTGTCTGTTGATAGAGTTTTACTAGATCTAAAGCTGAATATTTAAATTTTTTTAAATGTAAGTAAAAATATGTGAGTAAAAATGGAAGTACAATTTTTAAATTATTAGAAAAGTTAGCCTCTTTGAAGATTCATTAATATAGGGGGAACGATTTCAAAACCTAGATTAACGTCGATTCTAAATGCAGAGATTGCACATTTACTAATAGCTTTACATGGAGCTACACCTGCGGAACGCTTTTGTTTTTGCTCTATTTGAGAAGTAGGTACAGTTACAAGATATTGAATCTAAATTTCACAAACCTTGCTTAGACATCCAAGTCTTGTGGAAAACATAAGTCTCTCCCCCCCTCTCTCTCTCTCTCTCTCTCTCTCTCTCTATATATATATATATATATATATATATATATATATATATATATGCGTACAAAAATATATACGCATAATGCAATTTACACTATATAAATGTGTACACTACGTAATTATACTATATATACGCTTTACGTGATTTCAGTATAAATATAAGATTTTAATGTTTTAAATATTGAAGAAAAACGTGTATGATGCGTAAACAATATGAAATTTAATTCTCAAAATATAATCGTATTGAATAAAATATTAATATGTTACTATCTCATAAAATCAGATTCTCCATATTTATAATTGTTATAAATATGTTAGTTTTAACATATTTACACTAAAGTAAAAAAATACAAGTAATGTCACTTCAAGTAGTTATATTGCTCTTTGATCAACTTTCTTTATAATAGATCGGTTTTCTTTATGCAGTTCTAAAGCTGTGTAAATTGAATATATTTTTTATTAATAATTTCATAAACATATAAATTCTGAATTGAGCATATCATGTTTACATATTCTTCTCCCGTGAACTAAGTAGCCAAGGGCTACTTAGAGCCTTAGTAGCCAAGGACTACTTAGAGATGTCGCTAGAGATGTCCTGAGTTCCCTAGGGATATCTATTTAACTATAACTAGTTAAGTCTCGTAAGTCCCTGTAGGGATTTTAATGCATTTTTGACTTCTGGTTTAGTTCAATGCATTAAGAGATGCATTTAGATTTAGGCAGGTAATTGGATCAGTTCGATTTAAATACAATTGAAGCAAATCATGTTTAAGATTCAAATAGTCTGACTCTTTTACTAATTATTGGGGAGGATAACGCATTCGATTAGTTAAATACTAAGATGGATAGTTTCATTTAATAATAATATAAAACAGAGAAATTTACTCAGAATTATGGAAGAAGTTCACACACTCACAAACACACAAACAAAATAAAAGTTTATTGTGTTACGTTTTTATTTCATGCCTTTGCTGTTCTTTACAATACAATTTTTGGATATTTTAAAAATTTAATTTATATACTTGTTAATGAATATTTAATTTATAAACTTGTCAATGAATTTAAAATTTATAAATTTGTTAAAAATGGAAGGTTCACGCTAATGGGGCATATTCATATTACGTCGAAACGTTTATAGTTGCAAACTTGTCGATATTGATATTGAGTTTTGAAAAAAAAAACTATTTTCCCTCTGTTAGGCATTATATATATATATATATATATATATATATATATATATATATATATATATATATATATATATATATACACACACTCATGGACAAAAAAATTAGCGCACCAAGAAGGAGTCGTCAAAATGAAACGAAATTTTACATACGTAATGACTACTTTGATATAAGTAAATGATAAGAAAATCAAAGAAAAAGGATAATTTTTTTCAGAGAAAAAGGCAAAAGAACGGAGGAGTTAATACTCCGTTGGACCCCCTCTAGCGCGAATGCACGATGCGATACGATCGGGCATTGAGTCATACAAGTTCTGTATGATGTCTTGAGACATTTCGTTCCATATTTGCTGTAACCTTGCCTCCAGTTCGTTCAAACTCGTGGGATGCCCAACTCGTCGTCCCAAATGATCCCAGATATGCTCGATTGGAGACAAATCTGGGGATCGGGCAGGCCAAGGAAGGGTAGCAACAGTGCGGACACAGTCTTGTGACACCCTTGCCGTATGAGGCCGAGCATTGTCTTGTTGAAAAATAGCTCCTGGGAGCCGTTGCATGAGTGGCAACACATGTGGTTGCAGGATTTCATGAACATACCGCTGGGCTGTCATGGTGCCACGGAACAATACTAGGGGTAACCGTGTATTGTAGGCAATGGCACCCCATACCATCACACCAGCTGTGGGAGCGATGTGTCGCTGTACAGCAAAGGCAGGATTGAAGCGTTCACCACGGGCTCTCCACACACGAACACGATTGTCATCACTGCCGAGATTGAATCTGGATCCGTCGCTAAAGACGACCTGGTTCCATTCCGCTGCAGTCCAGTTTCCTCGTGCGCGGCAAAACTCCAAACGGAGGCGTCGATGGGTGGGCGTCTAGGGCAGCACACGTTATGAGCTCCGCGATACCAACTGTCCTTCAACCAGGCGCCTTCGTATGGTTCGAGAAGACACAGAGGCCCCTAGTGAAGGTGCTACCTGTGCATGCTGCTTCATGGCGGACTGCTTCATGGCGGCCGATGAAGCAGTTGGCTGTACGCGTGCATTTCTTACGATGTGGCGGTCTTCTCGACGACTGGTCTGTCGAGGGCGTCCTGAGCCTGGTCTTCGTGTACATGACATCTCTCGGGTCCACTGGTCCCAACACCTCCTCACAACACAATCAGAGCGGCCTAATTGACGAGCTACTCGCCTAGCTGACCACCCAGCTTCCATCATCCCGACGATTCTCCCCCTCTCAAACTGCGACAACTGCTTATATTGTCTTCGAACACGGCGTAATGGCATGTCTATCTCAGCTCTTCCTTTGTAAATGATTCAGCACACTCAAACAAGCTTTGGTTACCTGTTTTATACTCCACAGAGTACGATGTTCAACGCCCTCTACCGGCTATACGTAATGCGCAATCACGCTGCATTTCTAATCATTTGCATATCTCCCCGATATGTACCTTCGTTGCAAGTTTCGTTACGATCCCGCAATTATTTCTTGGTGCGCTAATTTTTTTGTCCATGAGTGTATTTATTAGGAGCTTAATTGAAACTTTGCTTACGAAAGATTAAAAAAGTATTTATTTTTCCAAAACTGGTAGTAATAATATGTGTAAAGTTTCAACTCATTTCTGTTAAATGAATACTTTACCGATTCAAATATAAAGCAAAGTGCATATTAGATCAAGTACAATGGACACAATATCGAAGTTCTTTATAGGTGAGTGAATGTTCAGTATGACAGCATACACATCAGAGTTTTCAGCCATTTGTGTCAAAGAACAGAAAATTCTGATACGCAAAATTAGGGTGTTGTTGTTTCTAATGTCCTCTGGCCGGAAGTATTCCAGACCAGGTCCATATAGGCTAGCGGGCTGAGGCGTGCGGCTCCGATTTATAATTGTATCACAAAGACTGGAGTCCGATTTAGTCAGGTGCCACCACAATTTTGACCGAGCACCCCAAGGGACGACGTCTTGGGGGGGGGGGGGTCGTACTCTCTCCCACCCTCTCTGACTTCATACAGTGACTTTCCGGTCTGCGGATTTTACATGCCCATATCCGGCCTAGACACGGAGGTATTTAATGGCGCTTGTCGAGATTCGACCCGAGCACCTTCAGCATCGGAAGCTGAAGGGCTACCCCTAGGCTACCTCGAACCCACTTAATTAGAGTGCCCATGATTGGGGATTTAAACCGGATTATCAGTGAAATCTTTTAATCTATAATAATTCTATACGAGATGATTCGTCAATCTTTTCATTTGTATACTGTCTCTATAACCCATAGGCGTAGCGTCGGAGGAGAGGTGCACGGGGGAGCACGTGCCCCCTCCCCCCCTCCAACTTGAAATAAATTAAAACGTTAATAGAAGTTCAGCTGAAATCAGAAGAAATTGAAGATTTCGACTATGGCTTTAGCCTTAACATAGTTTTCAACAATGATATGATCCAAAAGAAAAATTCGATGCTATATTTTTTTCGCATTTTATTTATATTATATTTATTTTTATCATTGTATAACTTGAATACTACTCAAACATCAATTCTACTGTTATTCAATTTAAAAAAAAATTACGATATTTCATATTTAAAGACCATCCGACAATCAATGCACTGTCGAGGGCCCTAACTGAATTTAATTCGTGTCCCTCCACCTAAAAAAAAAAAAAATGTTAGAAGCACGCTACGCCTATGCTATAACCTGGAAACTTCACTGCATCACTAAAAAAACGCTTCAATAGCGCCCTTTACACGTACGCTCTTTCCAGCGTGAAACCACGATCTCGCGCGATTGAGTGCACGTGTGAAGGTTGTCGTGGGGTACGACATATATATAAAAAGAAAAGAAAATAGAAAAGGTGCAGAAAAACCAATTAACAAACGGAACGGAAAATGGAATAGTAAAATGACACCAGACGATACGAGAAGAATGTTGTGGGGATACAATATGTTAGGAGTTCAAAAAGGGCAGACAACCTCACTAAACCTCCGTTCAAGTTTTTCTTTTTTAATTTTCTCTTATGACTTCACAACATCCATGTATTCAGATGTCGACTTTTTTTTCAGTAAGAAAATACTAAAAAAGGAGTTCATCGAATGCTTATATATTCAGAAGACATTTTGGAACTTTTGGATTTAAATAAATTGATATCAGGTTAAATAAAATATAGCTCGGAACTAGCTCATTGCGAAAGATTCAGTATCCAATGGAAGCTTGAGACCTGCAACTTGACTTATAAAAAGGAATGATGTCATGTGTAGTGATGTATCGTATATTAAATAAACAACCATTCATATTTTATTACAATTTCGAAGACGAAATTTTATCAAATATGGGCAGTAGCTGTCTAGAATGTTACTTTTTACGATAAAAATCTGTATTTCATTTCCGAGTACTGCTTTAGTAGGCTTACTTGATAAAAATAATCTAAAACTTTTCGCGAATTTCAGTAGTACTTTTCAGCGAATATATTTTTTAAACAAGATAAAATTTGAAAAATCATAAATTTTAACTTATGTTGAAGTTTTCCTAAACAATCGAAGGAGCACTGTTTTATGTGTGTGTTATTGGCTTATAGTCTGCTATCAGACAATACTTTCTCATAAAAAGTGTATGTTTAGCTAGAAACAAAAAAAAATGTACCAAGAAGTTTAAAAGAATCCACAATTTGTTATATTTTGTTTACTCCTTGTATATGAGAAAATAGAGTTTTGGGCTTTTAAAAAAGCCATCGTCGTCATGTTCTTCAAAAGCGTTTTTTCATTAGAATTATTTTATTAGAATTTCATCATTTTATAGTGAATATCTTGTAAATATATTTGAAATTACCCTACTAAAAATCAATTTCATATATTCCACATTATGATTTCATACATTTCATATATTTAAAAAAAATTCCCTATTAAAACAAAATGGTTAGTGTCATGTAGTCAACCCGCTCCCAGCCTTTTCGCACTGGAAGCGAAGAGATTCCCCTCTCTCGACTTCGTATGTAAGATATGTTTTGAATGCGGGAGCGGTAGAACGCCGGGGAACGTTCGAGTAGGTTAACTTTTGGTATAGGACGACTTTCGTAGAATTCTGAGTTTTAAGCTGTTAAAGTTATGTGATTTTATGTTTGATTGTAAATGTGATATTTGCATTTCTTAGCTTGTCCTGTCTAAATAGAATAAAATTGTCTGTTTGTTTGTGAATTCATCGTCAGTTAATTCAGTGACACTACAGTTAGTATGAGGAAGGTTTTCGTTGAAGTTCAGGTAACAATAATTTTGATTTTTTAGTTTTGTCATTAGTTTTCGCTGTAATAGGATGGAATCAGGGAAATGAAACCCGTAATTAGTAAATATTTTAGGCAGCACCTCAGGACTTTTGGTGGCTTCCTGGGTAATCGGTAATTATGTTATTCGGAGGACTTTATAACACTTCATTGCACGGACTTTTAATCTCTGATACCCCATTACTATTTTCCAAGAGTTTCTTCAGAGGCACAATCACAGGACTTGGAACTTACCTCTCTAATTCTCTAGGTTTTCGTTCAGTAGTTTCAGTTAAATACTTAGTCGCAAAATATCTGGTGTAGGAGTTAATTAAGACGAATCAGTTATTTTTGCCTCAGGTGACATCGCAAATATACTACATCATCATATCTGGCGCAGGTATTTATTAAGAAGAATCAGTTCTTATTACATCAGGTGACATTTCAGATGTACATCGTCAAATATTTGGGGCAGGTACTGATTAAGGTGGATCAGTTCCTATTGCATCAGTTGACATTTCAAGTATACATCGTCAATTATACGGTACAGGTATTGATTGAGAAGAATCAGTTCTTATCGTACCAGGTGACATCGTAAATATTCTACCTCACCTATTAAGTCCCTATTGAACTTCAGGGATTTTTCTCTCCCAGAATTTTCTGGCCACATATTAGTAAATACATATTTTTGTTTGTATTCTAAATTAGTGTTATTCCAAATTCTTATCTTGCCATCTTAAATGGCCCTTCAGCACGCTGATCTGGGTGGTTCATGCTTCTGGCCTGCTGTCTCTGTGCCCCTGACGTGTAGGCTTGTTTTGGTGCGTCCGCGGAGCAGTCATCGTATGCGGTATATCCCCACGGATGGGAATCCATACTCGGATGGCCTCTACGAAGCCATTGCGTGTCCCGTTTCGTGTATTGGAAATACATATCTTTGAACTCTATCGTACGTATAAAGAGTCGTACGTATGAAGAAAATGTGAGCATTTTTAGAATTTCATAATTTCCCTTTGTTAATGCTTCTTGTGGCATTAAACTGTTGTTGCCTACTGCTGAAAAATTAAAATTTCTTTCAAAAAACATGGAATAAATTTTTTTTTTAAATGTTGCATTTGAAGATCTATTTTCAAATGTAGGAGGCATGATTCAAAAATATGCAATCCCCAATCGGTAATTAGAAAAATACGGCAATGAAAATTATCCATATTAATCTATAAGATCTGAAAAGTCTGTGCGCCACCTTTAAGCTGCTTGTATCGCCAAGACAGAGGAAGTTCTTCGCCATTTTTAGTTCCTACATTATCTTTACAGAAATGTTTTAATCCTTTTACAGAAATGTTTCAGCTCATAATGTGCATTAAGGACCTTAAATATAGAGATTATAACAAATAAAATTATGCAAAACATAATTTAAATTTAATGGCTGAAATTGATTGGAGATGGAAATGAATTTGAGAAAGTGTATATAGGAGGCCTCCCGTGAGGGTAGATTCAGATGCGGCTGACGACAGCGGACAGAATCAAGTAGAAATATTCGACATTTTTACTAAGAGGAATACACGTGAAGCTATAATATACAGTGAAGCTTATCTATGGAGGCCAGTCATAGTTCCGAAATAAGTGGCCGTCGAAAAGAGGTTTCTTTCATAACATTGGCTGCAGTGAGTCTTTTCTGTTGTGGAAAAAATATGGCTGTTTAAAGGAGTGGCCGGCAAGAGAAGTTACACTATATATATGAATATACGTACAAGCATACATGAATGCAACGATTCAAGAGTGACATCATAGACCGTAATAAATTATAAATATGTTGTTACAAAACTGGCGATATGAATGGGGAAAACAGAAAATGTGTGAGTAAAAATATTTAATCAAATTCAAAACTTTTATAAACTATGCAGGAGGAGCTAACAAATTCAATAAATTAGTAGTAAGTACTGCATGACAAATAAATAATAACATAATATTTAAACAAAATTATGGTATTAAGGTTAAATTAGTTGTAGATGAGATGAAGATCATCATAAAAAGAAACAATTCTCCCATTCAGTTTAAGATTTACTGACTAACGTAGTCTGCGAAAAAAGAAAAGTGAGTGTATCGCATAGATTAAGCGTGCCCGACGTAGTGATGATATCCGAGAAATCATGTTCCTTAACTCTCTTTAGGTGAACCATTAGCTGCATACTTTATGCACACAGGTGGCGTGTTTTCAAAAACAGAGCGTTAAAGCAATAATACTAAGTTGCATTTCAAAAACTAAGTCGGGTGTAAACCAACATATTTAGTATTAGTTGAAAGGCTCGAGGTAGCCTAGTGGTAGCGCGTTGGCTTTCGGTACTGTGGGTGTTCGGATCGAATCCCGACAAGCTCCATTAAATGCCTCCGTGTTTAGGCCGGATATGGGCACGTTAAATCCGTAGATCGGAAAGTCCCTCTATGAGGTCAGAGAGGGTGGGAGGGGGTGCGATCTCCACAGATGTCGACCTTGGGGCTGCTCGGTTAAAATTGAGGTGGCAACTAGATAGGACGGACTCCGACCCTTGTGGTGCTATATAAACCGGAGCCACATAACTCAGCTCGAAGCCTATATGGACCTGGTCTGACACTTCCAGCCAGTGGGCATTAGAAACCACCCCCACCACCACAACAACATACGTGTTAAAGTACCAAAAACTTGTGAAAAAAGAACCTTAAATATCTCAATCAAAGTAAGTCAAAAATTGATTACTTTCTTATGTGGAATATTTTAGTGTTTTTAATTCCCTGACGTAACATTTTAGCACAAGTTTATGCTATTTTATTCCTAATCGACGCAAAACAGGGTAAACTAGCAACCCCATTTTAACTCTACAAAAAGAAGGTCGAAGAGCAAAATTATTAGAATTTTTGTCAGACAGCATTTTAAGTGTGAATCAGGTGAATCTTTCCCTTATTTTTGGTTTTTCAAATATCCTTATTGCACAAAATTTTCAGAAAGAAACACTACCAGACGATGAATATTAAATAAATAACTTCACTACTTCTCAAGGTGGTTGTATCCTGGTCTATTGCACCCAGATGTCGTTCCTGGGGCGATTGAGGTGGCACTTGGCTAAACCGAATTCCGATCGTTGTGGTGCCATTATAAACCAGAGCCGCATCCCTCAGCCCGCTTGCCTACATGAACCTGATCTGGATTACTTCCGGCCAGGGAGCATTAGAAACCACAACAAGTACAACAGTATTGTTGTTGTTGTTGCTTATGCCACTTGACTGACAGCTACAGCAGATCAAGTCCCGATGGCTATGGGCGATGAAGGTGCGGCTCCTGTTTTGAATTAGCACCATAACGGTTGGAGTCTAACTTGGATAAATGGCCGGTCCCGTAATTTTGAGCCGAGTCAAGTGACGAGACCGGAACGCTTGACCCCGCACCTCCAGAGGTAAATTTCAGAATTTAGAGGACTTGCAGCCACGCCCTATTTTACATGCCTTCGGCCACCATTAGTGAACACAGCGGTGGATTTTCAGCGACGAGTATCGAACCAGGGACGTTCAAATCACTGGCCCGCAAAAGTAGAAAAATCACTTCTGCTCTTGCCAACTGAGCCACCGTGCCTTTACAACAGTATTAGTTGAGCGATGTAAGATTTTTCTATTTTCTACTACTTTCTGAGCTAATGGCATACATTAAAAAAAAACTTTATAATTTTTCAGAAACAGTTTCTTATTCACACGTAAGAATAGTTTCGAATAAATAAATTCCTTTGTAAATTCTGATTCTCCTCTTTTTAATATATCTGGTTGAACATAATGGCAAGAAGTTTAAAAACCACCAAGCTTAGATGAAAAGAAAGGAATATAAAATTTGTATCGAAATATGAACTCATGTAAGCTCGTCCTCATGAAAGATTAATATTTTGCGGCATTGAATAAAACAAACTCGTTTGTAGAATTTTCCTTCCGTTGGGAAAAGAGATTTTCATAATTTAGATGAAAATACTTTCAGATGATTGTGAGGACTTTTTGCGAATCCGGAATGAAATATTTATGCTTAGAGAATTTACTTACGGATGTCTCATAAGGTTTATATTAAATCCAATGTGACTGTGTGTTTTGGTAGCGAAGGTTGTTATCCCATTCCCTTAAAAGGATCTGGAGACGTTAAATAACCAAATTTGATTATGAGTTCATTCTAGTATTCTGTTCTTGATAAATTTATGAAAGTTTCAAGATATGTTGTTTTGATAAAAGTAGAATTAATGTAAACATTAAAAAAAATAATATTTTTGTTATTTTTTAGCATTTTCGTAAGTTACGGTTGACGCATTATTTTATCATAGAAATAATCTTCAAATTGAAATGTCTAGAAAAGCATTGTCTATACTAACAGTAAATCTTTCTTTTTATTGTATATGTCTCTCCCTCTCTCTCTCTCTCTATCTATCTATCTATCTATCTATCTAGATATCTATCTATATATATATATATATATATATATATATATATATATATATATATATATATATATATATATATATATATATATATATATATATATATATATATATATATATATATATATATATATATATATATACGGCCAATGTTTGAAATGGCTGGCCACTTTTAGCTTTGACCAAGTCACGTGACCAAAGCCCGAAATAAACGAGAATTTACGACGACTACGAGCTTTGGCCGTCCAATTCGCGATGCGCCCGACATTTAGTGGCCATTTCGCGAATTGTCGAAGAAAAAGTGGCAAAAGCAAGAAGTATTGCGTAGGTGGATCATGCAGTTACGGGAGTTGATTATACCACTTCTAAATCACGTTATTACCACTGTGAAATCTCTTTAGTTTATTCAAAAGCAGAAAAATCACTTCGAAATCAAAGAGAAAAGCTAATCAGTGCCTAAATAGCTTTATTAAGTTGTCGTCTTTAATTAAGCAGTTTTAATAATATAGGTTTGGTGATTATCCTACTTAACCTGAGATGAGTATCATGCAGTAAATTAAAAAGTTCATCCTGAAACAAGTAATAGAGTGCACAGCCATCTCCTTTAACCGCAGCGATAAGCTTTTTATAACCTCTTACCGTATTAGTTTAAATTTCTTAAGCTGTCAGTAATCAAAACTTTTCTGTTTATCCTACCTTTGCTTCCGTCACTTCTTCAATGAGTTTAACATATTTTTCCTTGTAAAACAACAAAACTCCCCAAAACATCTAGCTTTGCTTCTTATCCTTGGAGATTTCGTGAAAAAGCTACCGAGTGTCGAAAACATCGCGAATTGGACGGCCAAAACCCGAAAGAAGTCGTAAACTCTCGTTTTTTCGGCTTTGGCCACGTGACTTGGTCAAAGCTAAAAGTGGCCAGCCATTTCGCGAATTGGCCAGAAGTCGGACATTGGCCGTAATATTTCTACTGAGAGTCATTTCAACCGAAAGGAGTGTACCATTGCAGCAAATAACATCGCTATTCAAAGTTGGGGCCTCTACTAACGTCGTATTGAGGACTGTACAACGTTCATTGAATTTTATGAGCTTTAATAGCAAAAGTGCCATTGCTTTCCTCCTGACACAGAGCTCTGCTTCTCGTATACATTCAGGAACGCTGCAAATGAACACTGGATGAATGGAAACGGACAGCCTGGTCTGACGAGTCTCATATCAAACTCATTTGGGCAGATGGAAGGGTCCGCGTATGAAGAACACGCCATGAATGAAGGAATCTAGCATGTCAACAAAGAACTGTACAGACTACTGGTGACTCAGTAAAGGTATGGATTGTGTTAATCTGGCACGAATTAGGCATGAATTCTTATTTTCTACAAGTATTAATATACAGTAGAGTCTCGATAATCCGAAAATCTGCTTAATCTAAAACCAAAAGTCAAAAAGAACAAAGTTACAATAAAACCACAGAGATACTAAGTAATATAAAGTATGTTTCTGAAAATCACAAGAAAATTGAAAGTTAGACAATGTACTGAACTAATCATTGCTGAACTACATTGGTTTGAAAAAATCTGTTACATTTTTTTTGGCGAAGAGAAGAATACCTCTTCCTTGAAGCCAAATTACGCCAACGCGTCAGAAAAATGGTATCCACTCTAGTCGCCGCGGAGTGTTGCTCTATGTAGCGTAGTGCAACATCCAATGCAGCCGCGGCGTCTGAGTGGGTACCCTCTGCTCGCTGTCATCGTCTGCTTCACCTTCACTCTCGTCTGAGACGATGGCAGGTTCTTTCAAAACCTTTTCAACAATCTACTGAACGTCTAAAATCATACACTCTACTGAACAAATAACTTACACTCTACTGTACTGTACTAGGCTGCGTTCCGCTCTCGTATCCCTCATTTCGTCCGGAGATTTGGTAATGTTTAGACAGACCTTATAAAATAAACTGTGTAATCACACGCAATATGTAATAGTTATGTAATCACGTTTTATTATGCAATTTAAGTATATTTTAAGAATGATTTCGCTTAATCCGAAAAATTCGTTAATCCGAAAAGGGTCTGGTCCCAATCAATTCGGATTATCGGGACTCTACTGTGCTAAGCATTAATCTATTAAAAAGTTAAGGGAAAGCAACTTTCGAGATAAAAACTTTTTTCATTGCACAGGGCCTTCAGAATTGTAATTCATTTTGTCTAACTGAATAGTTTCTTTGCCGGTCATGAGTTGTGGTAAACGTTTTGAATTTAAATGCTATAACTACAAAACAAAAACCAAACTTTTGTGAAAGTAAGGTACAAATATAAAACAACCTTAAAAATTACCCTCTAGAGAAAAATGATTGCTCTCAGGAACTACTCTGAATAAAAAATTTTACACCAATTATATTCTGATAAGAACAATCTAGTAATAAATATTGTTACCGAAAATTCTACATTATTTAAAAAAATCAACACTGTCTGAAGGAAACATAAGCCCTCGAGTACCGATTCCCTCTAACAGGAAAGTTTTAAACTATTTGATTTTAAAATACTGTTGTCTAAAATATACATTACATTTCGTGCATTAACAAATTGTTTTAGTAATATCAGTTTTATTAAGAAAGTAGTTTAAGTTTGCTGTTTTCTTACTTCACAGTGATCCTTACCATTCAAAACCCTTTGTCAAATATTTAAGTGTCTTACATTTTTGAACATCCGATTTCATTGTTGTTTCCATTCTAATAACACGACGCCACAGTCCAATTTTTCGAACTTTGACGGGCGCAATTAGCCTGAGATAACGTGTTCTGGCATCGACTGTTTTCCCGTCTTTTACCTGTTATGAGGAATAAAAATATCGCTTTTCGCTCAATAGTCTCCCAGACATCTCTCTCTCTCTCTCTCTCTCTCTCTCTTTTAGGAGCATTAACTTTGTGCAGTAAGAAAGTCATTCAACTGAAAAGGCTACTAAACAATAAAATACCAATAACATTTCCTCACAGAGATTCAGCCTGAGGCTGTCTTGTTTGGAGGATCCCGTTTTCAGACGTTGCTATGGCCACACTCTCTCTTTTAAGTCCTCATTTGAGTAAACGAATCTTTTTAGAATTTATGCAAGATTTTTACGTAAATTCTGGAAACCTGTGTTAAATTATTTGAAATATAGCGCGAAATTACTGCGTAAAACTCATCTTCATGCAGGTTATTTTTTTAAAGAATGAATAACATTTAAAAACTTATTTTTACAAACTTTCATATTGTTTTAATGCCCTTAGGAAAATAAAATTCGGACGAGAGAAACTGCAAAGGGGCGTTAGTTTGTGTCAGGTGTTACGTTTCTCACAACCCTTAAAATGTTTAGACAAGATCTGTTTCGTGAATGTACTTGTTTGATTTACTCATACTGAATTTGTTTCTAAAATGGGCTTTATTCCTTGTAATAACCCACTTTTGGTTGTAATATGAATCTCTCTCTGCAATAGCGGGCGTGTCTTCGCTTATGAACACTAGTAAATTCACCTTTCACAAAAAAGTAGAACCTTTAAGTTAATGGGTTACCTACATGGTTTACCATTTACAACTCTTTTATGTGACATATTGTTTAAACTATGAGTAGCGTTAATTTAAATTTTCCTCTTCTTCAGAAAATTTATGAAAAGTCATTTCTATTTGCAGTGTGGTAGCTAGATAATTAGGTTTTCTGATCGCTATTTAGTATTCTAGCTTTGGTCCTTTATTTCTGAAAAATAACGGTTAAATGTAAATGTGACCAGAGTAGCAATTTATTTATGTGCCCACTTTAGTTTTGGTATCTGGGCCTATGTTTCCGATATATCTGCATTGTTTCACTTGCTGTCTGTAGAAAAAAATCCTTGCATCTCATTTAATGCGTACATTAAAAATGTCCTTTGCTTTTGAAGAATAATATACTGAATATAAATTCTGTTGATTTACTGATTTTTTTATTTGCATATCATTAGGCTCTAGATTTTATACGTATTCAGTATAAGAAAAGATGTACATTTAAATCTAATTCATGATCTTTAATGAACAAATTATGTTTTTCCATAATAAAGCTCTTACTTTTTGTGAAGCCAGTGTCAAAATCAAGCCAATATTCCGAAAGATTCAGATCTTTAAATTTTATCATGCAAAAGATTGTGTATATTATTACCTTATTGCTCCTTTATCTGGCTTATGAGTTGTTAAATATATTTTTCTAATATACATATTATCTCTTGGAATACATGTATAGCTTTTTAAGCTGTGTGCTTTTAATATTGTTTTCATTTTATTAATGATTGGTGCTACTGCGAGTGCGAAATGTCATACAAACCTGGACCACTTCAACAATTCAGCCCTTTCTTTGCGCTAAGCCTTTTGCCAATCGTACTGAGAAATCAGAGAATTTCTTGTTGAAATATGGCACACTTCTGATACGTGACTTGAATACATGCATGTGCGTAAAAGAACTGTTATATATGTATATATAAATGTAAATATTTGCGTGTGTGCTCTGGGGAAATTTAAAATTTCTTGCTACAAGAGTATCAACCAAAAGACTGCGCGAAATTCATAAATATAGCTTGTGAGGAGCAGAATAAAATATATTTTCAATTTTCTTGGCATGAGTTTCAGAACAAGAAAATAGTTTATTACTTTCGTGTAATCTTTTATGTGGTATTTATAAAGTTTTTTAAAGTTATTCGTTTAAAGCATTTCGTTTTTCTTAGGCAGAAATTCTCTCATTTTCTAAATATTATAAATAAGTATATTTAATACGGTACGTATAATATTACTTCCATTTGGTACTTTGGGTATCGTAACTTAAATTGTATAAAGAGATTTATAAGTACAATATATATATATTGGTAAATACATAAGATAAGTATCCTAAAAATATCTGTTCATTTCAAATTCTAAATATAGAGATACTTTTGTAAGTTATTGAAATTTTATACTAATTTATCTGAGCTAATATTTAAATTCTCTTTAAAAGGCATGATGTTTGCAGAATATTTGGATTTCTTTTAGCAATGTATCTTCCAGAATTTTTTGACAGGTTATGCGAATATAGAAATACGTAATTTATGACTTCGTAAGCGAACTCTCTTACGGAATCAGACTTCTATACTGAATTAAATTGTAAACGCCAGACGGTTAACTAAAGACAGAAATTTACCGTGTCAAGTGTGATTAAAAAATAAAGACTCCTAAAGGGATGGAGGACATTTAAATCTAATTTTTAAATTTTTAAACTTATTCTTTGACACTTTGTTATAATGAATGAGGAAATTATTGTCTTAGATAAGCAAAATACTTTCATTATTTGAAGTCGACGTATTATAAACTTACTATAAACACATTATAAACTTAGGACTATGTCGGACCTTCCTTACATTACGCTTGATGTGTTCCACAGAATCAAAACCCTGCACATTTACGAAATTCAAACACAAAACCACCAACTGCTCATCTTATAATTTCGAGGGATTAATGCATAGGTAGTTCTTTCCATTTTGTTCATAATACATGATTTTCTGAAATCCTGAAGCACCCAAAGGAAAGCTGCCCATCTCAAGAGGCAGGGGAAGAGGAGCGGTTGGATGGATGTCTCATCTTTATAAATAGCCATATTATATTGTTCTACCAATCCTTTAGTTCTTAGTGGGTATATATTTCTAGTAAGCATTTCTATCTTAAGCAGGCTGAAGATGATTTCTCAGACTCACGCTATTTACCTCCAGTAGATTCCTTCCCATGTGGATATTCATGGCAGTGAGGTTGCGGACAAATTGGCCAAGGTGGACTGTGAGAATACGTCATTCTCCAGCACTTCTGTCACTTACCGGGAACAATAATCTGTCAGAAAGACCCTAGAAAATATCGTTTGTATGACTCCACCCATCACTGGTATAAGAGGAGTCGTCCTGGCACTCCCCTTTTCCTAAAGTGTGATAGAAGTTCCCAAACTCTCTAAGCGTGCTAGTGGGCACCTCAGGAAACCTTCTTTTCACAGAGTAAGAACTTATCGTTTCCATCTGCACGAAGTCCCATGTCCGACAAAAGCAAACAAAAAAAAAAGAAACACATCAAAATGACAATATAAAAGACAAGACTCAAGTTGGTAAAAAACGCTATAAACCCATACTAACCCTCGCCTCTTAATACCTTTCGTATTCGAGGAAGAAAGAATCAAAGAGGCACTGGTGGAGGTGGCTGTCGTGTTGCCTGTCTTCCATTATTTATTTTTTTTGGGCGAGATTCGTAAATTATTTGGGTTAGTACAAATTATTTATAATTAATAGGTATTTGGGTGCGTTGGGTTTTGTTATTTATTTTCTTGAATACAACCCAAAGCTCTAGACAGGTTTGCAACCGAACAGGTCAAATAAACTTTGCTTCTAAAACCCTCCTTTAGATCAACTACACCAAACAAAGATGACTGACTCCAATGTAACAAAATAAAATTGATTTATTTACAACCTTATCTATTTACAATTTAACTCAAAAACCGAATCACCAAATCTTCGCACACAGTTTACACATTTTACTAATCTTTTAGCAGTTTCTCCTCGATTCATATCGAATGACATGTATTTAATTAAATCTACACCTTTTGGATTCAGGGAGCATAAATTTATTTATTTTACCTACGGCAAAGAACTACTATCTCTCAAAATCTATATTTAAAAAAAAACAAACATTGATCCCGCACTCAATCATTCAAATTTTCGATGTTGGGTCTGAACAAGACAAAATGATTAACACTCACTCAGTTTGATGCTAACTGGACTGGAACACGGGTGACGATCTCATCATCGGACTTGGTATCTCCTTTCTTTATCGGGGGAAGCAGCAACCAGATTTTTCTCAGCAAACAAACAACTTCTCTCGAAAACGGGATTATGAAGCAAGCATACCGGGAAGAATCAACCGGATCTCCTTATGTCATCACTCCATCGTGAAGGCGCAATTCTCTCCTCTCTCAAAACGGGATCATGATGCAAGCATACCGGGAAGAATCAACCGTATCTCCTTATGTCATCACTCCATCGTGAAGGCGCAATTCTCTCCTCTCTCAAAACGGGATCATGATGCAAGCATACCGGGAAGAATCAACCGGATCTCCTTATGTCATCACTCCATCGTGAAGGCGCAATTCTCTCCTCTCTCAAAACGGGATCATGATGCAAACATACCGGGAAGAATCAACCGGTCTCCGACATTTAATCGACAATCTCTCATCACCTGCGATGCTAAGCACCGGGGGAAGGTAAACCCGGGCCGCATGCAAAGGTGAAATCTCGAAAAAACTCTAAGTCTTCTATTTATTTATTTTTTATAACAATGTCCACGCCTTCTCGTAACTCCTAATCCATTCAGGAAAGCTTTCAAAATTCCACCACTTAGCCTCCATTTTCATTTCTTGGATTGGATAATCCCATAACTCATGCACGCCTTCCTTGCGTCATACAACAGACCACCCAAAGTCCAGTCCACGTGTTTTGCGGTCTACAGGCCCAATAAATTCTTTTCAATAGGGTATTTTACTTTAATGTCAAACCCTGGTGCCATCCATCCCCTTATCTGCGTCTGCAATCACCTACCCCCTATCGCGCACCGCCGCTTTTAAATTGGCTAATGCGTAAAAGACGACCGTTCCGTCCTCTAATCAAAGGCGGCTTCCTAGCATTCTAACCGAAATGTGATGAAAACAGCCTTCGATCACTTTATCTCTCTAAAATTTTTAATTTTTCTTTAAAATCGAAAGCGCTTCATCACAGTGGCCTCTGTTCATTACGCAGCATGGGTCAGGAAACATGTTGGTGATGAAGGTGACGGGCCAAGCAGTCATGTGCAATAGAACACAAAACTGATCACCGCTTTTACCCTTGGATACCACACAGATATATCAATATCAATATATATATATATATATATATATACTAGCGGACCCGACAGACGTTGTCCTGTTCAAACGTTGTAATTCTAGCTGAAGTACCCGGTGATGCCCGGGATTTTAAGAATGCTTGTTAACCAAAATCAATTTAAAAATTAACACAGTATAAATAACATAGAAAAAAAAGCATACGAAATGTTATACATATTAATAATATGAAAACCCAATTAAAAATGTATAAATGTATAATAAACTCCTCAGATTTCAGCTATATTCGGTATTTCATCATAAAAAAACTGAAAAAAATAAAAATAAATAAAAATAATAATTTTAAAAAATAATAATTTAAAAAAAATTAAAATTAAAAAATAATAAAATAAAATAAAATAATAATTAAATAATTAAAAAATAATAAAATAAAAGCTGAAATAAAAAAGCCTTAAAAAAAAAAGCTGAAATAACAGGTCTAGCAAAACTTACACAACTCTTGATTCGAACCCGGGTCGAGAGCATGGTACTTTCCAAATTGGCGACCTTCCGAATACGCCACGATGACACGGTGTTCTAGTGGGTAAAGTAAAACATATTCGCTATTAGAAAGTTGTTGAGGGCTGGTGATTATACATGTCAGAGGAGTTTTTAGTCAGAAATAAGTTAGCAGGATAGAAGCTTAGTCTTTAGCTCTTCAATAGACACAAAGATATAGGCGAGGAGGATTGCAGTAGCGATTAAAAAAAATCTCGTGTCACTTAACGTGGTTGATTCGAATTTTCCATCGCGTGTCGAGAGTATCAATATGCCGTTAGATCTGATCCATTTTAGAGTATAAAATCTGACTTGAAAGATTATTATTTTCATTTATTATTCTGGTCTAATATATGACTTGAAACTTTTTGATTTTATTTATTTTTATTTTTTCGCTCGCTTTTTGCTAACTAAACCTAACGTGGACGCCATTATCTAGAGGTGTGATTTCACAAACTGTAACAGCTTCCATTTACCGGACGCACCCCCTTATAAATTGTTGTTTTTTTATTAATTAATTAAAAATATAAAAACATATTCTATCGGATCAAATTGTGAATCTAAACCATTCTCGAATCAACTAAATTGCACACACAAAATTTCATAAAAATCAGTCCAGTCGTTTAGGAGGAGTTCAGTTACATACACACGGACAGAAGAAATATATATATAAGATATATATATATATATATATATATATATATATATATATATATATATATATATATATATATATATTTATTTATATTTATTTATTTAAACAGCTTGAGAGAAAAATGAAAAGGAGAGAAAAAGTAGCAGATTGTTCGGCATGTGTCCTATTCAATCTGAACTTGATTAAACATTCTCTCTGCCAATCACACTAAATTTGATCATGACCACGATACCGACACGAACTAATTATACATTAAAATTAAATATTTCCTTCTTCAAATTGTACTGTTGACACGATGACATTTCATCCAAGAATTTTGGAGCTCCACACGACAGAAAATCTCTAATAAAAATGTATTTCTTATTATATTAACAGCGCAATGGACTTATTTAATACCAAGGACAATAATTTAGTTTTACTTTCTGTGCTGCTTAATTAAGTTATTTAATTTTCAGACTTTCTTGTTATACATAAAGCGTATTATTTATGATATAAATTAATAATCAACAGTGAAAAGTTCATGCTGTCTCTATAAATTTCATTCATAAAAGTTAAAATACTCATAAAGCATATTCAAAGTTCGGTGGGAATTTTAATTAAACAGAACGACAGCATATATTATTTCAGTCACTCGAAATATACGTAAAATACATTTTTGGTAATTTTTTCGGCTCGTTCCTTTAAAAAAGAACAGGAAAAATATCTCTAAAGGGTATGCAAATAATTTATGTAAAGGCATAATTAAAAAAATGGAAACAATATTATTATTTACCGCAGATATTAAATCTATTTAGGGACTAAGTAATTGATATAATTAGAAAAATGGTTTTTCTATAATTAAATTAATAGACGTATTTTGCATGCAACTCATGTTCTCTTTGTCTATCAGTTAGAAAAAATCTTTAGTATTACACCACAAATGAATATAATTACTGCGTTTTTCTCCATAATTTTTAAAGTAAGTTTATAAATAAATCATTAGATATCTTCCTTAGGTAATTATTGTTTGAATGCTAATCAATTTATACCAGTTATGATGTAGTGAAAAAAAAATTTCTGGTAAAAATGAATGGTTTAATGTTTCTGAAAAAAGGGGGAAAATATTTGAAAAAGATTAGATGCAAAAACATTAAATAAACGCCACCGATTTTTTTCCTATTCAAATCTCGTTATCACTTGCATAACTATTTAAGTATAATTATGATATGAAACTATCGTAATTGTCATTACTTTATGTGCTTAACATGCAATTGTTGGACGGAATAAAGTAGAAAACTTGAAACTATTCCTTAAACATTTATTATTATGACCAATAATTGCCACACACTGGCCTAGTTTTAAGCTTGTAATATGAAAGCAAATCTCGAAAAGATTTATTTGTTAATTTACTCCATTCGTCAAATAAATATTGTTTTAATTCCTGCTTAAAATATGGTAGAAGGGATTTGTATTCTTTAAAATGCCCGTATATATTTAATTAGGGGCTATACTGCCTTTCAGGGAAAGTACAAGACGCATTAATCAATCACATCTTCTCACTCCTCAAACTTAGGTTTTTCGCCCCTTGCAGAGTGAAATGAGATCTTATTGTTTTGAAAGTGAATTTTCACTGAGAAAATGTTTGTATACTAGGTTACATCAGAGGTGATGAAATGTGTATATTATCACTTTGGCGTTAATTTCTTTCTTTCTATTACCGAATACACATAGCAAATTCTTGGATACGGCAATCCAAACTTTAAAAAATTCACTTCCATATCTTTAAGTGGGCCGAAGACATTCTGTATATTAGAATTATTTGTACGGTGTATATACATATAAAGCTTGTAAGAAATTTGAAAAATGTGCTATTAGACCCATATGAGAAGTTGTTACGGTAGCATACATCATTTGCCTATACTTTCTGCTTCCAGTCACCCCTTTTTGTCTCCCTTTTTTCTTAAAAATGAACAAACAAACAAACAAGTAAACAAAACAAAACAAAACCAATATTGTTATCAAGGAAGAAGTAGTTGAACATTTTCAGAAATTTGAAAAGTATGACCAACTTCTAATTTTCGAAGGAAATAGTTTCCCGGGGTTCATCGGTGACAAAACAGGAAGTTATTTTGCAGTTATAAAATTTAAAGTTTCAGAGACCATGGCAGAATGTAGAGCCTTCACTGACACATCTTCAGTTAAAAGTAGTAGCTCCTAAAATTCATAATTCAATGACATGTGAACTACAGCCTCAATATTGAAAGCTAAGATAAATGTACTTTAAAATAATCCAGTTTTGCTTATATTTCTCTCCAAACTCCTCGACGTAAGGGTGGCTCAAATCAAGCTTGTATGGTTTTAGCAGCAATTAACATCTTTGTGACAAAGCGTTTAACAATATTAACAAATTGTTTACCCGTCAGGAGTAAACTCATGCTTACATACACAAACGGCGTTGATCGATAACGAGTTAACTTGCATTTTCACTTTGCTGAAGAATTATAACAGTACAAGATTTAGTTATAATATTAGTTTTGATTGTGTTGTGCAGTGTTTATTTTGCTGTGATTAGATTATTTATCTTTCTGGATGTTTTCGGAATGATTTAGTCATCTAACATGTCAAGTCGTGAAACTTTAGTGAAGAACGTCAACAAATTTTACTGATTGTCCATGTGACGACTCCGAGATACACAATGCTGAGTTAGAAGATGACAGTTCATCAGACGGTAATCATAATTCTGATTTTCATTTATATATATATATATGTGGTGCAACCCATGAATAGGTACCTTAAGTCGGAAATGTAATTTTCACAGGAGAGCGAAAAAACCTCATTAAAAGCTTAATTACCAATTTTCATGTTTGAATGGCAGTTGAATTTAGCAACTTTTTGCAACTTGTTTACAAAAAAATTAGCCTTCCATGATAGCTAGTTAGGAAGTCAGATGAAAACACGTGTGAGACTGCGTTTACATTTTCTACGCAGCTTTACGAATATGTAACCGATTAATTAAGTTTTTTTAAACTCCCTAAAGTCTGATCTAAAAGATACATTCAAACACTGGAAATTGAGTACTGAAAATATAGTTTAAATGTTGCATTTCCGTAGCAGTTTATGTTAAAATTTTTTTCCCTAAACTTTAAAAGCCGTTTTTCTAAAAACTATAATTTTTTAAACTTTATTTTTAAACGCTGTATCTTCCTCAATTTCCCCCTGATCGAGCCATTTTTTTAAATACTCGCCAAACTTTGCTGAATAAGATGCACTCAAAAGCTGGGAATCGATTTCTCCAACTTAAGAAATCCGACTTTTCTTGTGCTCCATCACATATTCTGATATTCTGATGTTCGTGCTTTAATCTTACAATGAAAGGGACCGAAATATTTAAAAAATACTAAGATAGTTTAGCGATTATTGAACTTCGTGAATTGCAGCGTATTAGAGAAGCGAAATTTTTTATAATTGTTTTGATCTGGTAGCTCTCAAATTCATACCACCATCAAACAAAAAAATTGCATAAAATGAGCTAAAACTTTAAAGTAGATGGAAGTAACCAATAGAGATATAAGTACCCTGGTTTAATAATATTGATGGTATAAACAAAAAATTACATCGGAGGGAATATAGAAAATAAGATAATTCTTTACTTGAAACACTTATATTTCGAGAGACTATGGCTAAAATGGGGTTTTATCAAATTCTTATATACCATCAAACAGAAAAATTGCATAAAATGTGCTAAAACTTTAAAGTAGATAGAAGTAACCAATAGCGATATAAAGTACCCTGGTTTAATAATATTGATTGTATAAACAAAAAAATACATCGGAGGGAATATAGAAAATAAGATAATTCTTTACGTATACTAACACTTATAATTCGAAAGACTATGGTTAAAATGGAGTTCAGCAAATTCTTATATTTTTTCATTCTAAGAGTACTTTTTGTATTCCCTACCCTTAATAACCGTTAGAAACTTCACACAATTACGCCGTTTTTGGATTACTTTGTTCCATATTTTCATCAATTTTTGCATAAAATCACCAATTAACAATGAATCTGTATGTTTTAAAAAGGACTATAGGATCTATTTCTCCATGGTCGGTGAAATGGTTATATTTGCTGGTTTGAAACTATCTATCATTTCTAAGATCTATCATGATTTTCAGAAGCTGGTATCTATAATTCTAATCTTATGCACAAAATCTCCCAAGTACTACATTTATATTACTATTAATTTTCCAATTTTTATTCTTTGAAAGCTTTCAAGAATAATCTCAACTGGAAATACAGACATGCATGCAAATTTTTAAAATTATTTACTTTATCTTTAAAATAACATTATAGCGAATATTTTATATAAAGTTTAATTAGTACCTATTACCACTAATATTTGAAAACTTATTTTTCTGAAAACAGAAAATTTCCTAGTCCTTTACTGTCGAAATTTTATTTGAAAGTATTTCATGTCATGCGTGGCAGAAAGTAAGTATTCAAATCTGACGTTTCTTAAAATGATATACAAAAAACCTTTATCACTATACATCAAGTTACGCAATTTGGAAACCGCAGGAAGCCAAAAAAAGGATAGAATGCCACAAAAAGATGAGAACTGCTTTTTAACATTTTTTGAAAAGATGTCAGAAAAATTTAAAACACACATGAAAGAACCGAATAGCATTGTTGCATCCATCTTTTTTATAATCGGTTATGATTAAATGGGAAAAAAAACATTATTGACGATGTCTGTATAGTTATTGTGTTTGTAACAGATGTTTCTGAATTTTTAAAAACACATTTTACTGAGATAAAGATAATTAACTTTCCTGTTTTTTAACACTGTTTTAGCTAATTTATTTTCATTTGCAAATGTTTAATTTTAGTTTGGTACAAAAATAGCGTGAGTACGATTATTTGTCTTAAAAAAATAAGAGGAAATAAGAGTCAACGATAATTAATAATTTGTACAAAATGCATTTACTTACTGGTAATCCTTTTTAAAAATCTTTCGTGTTACTTGTTTTTGCATTTTATACTTTGTTTACTTTCTTTGAGAGCATTTTCAATTCCCTCAATAGATGCACCACATGCTAAAAAATGGAACAGATTGCCTTAATTTTCAAAAATGCTACGTAGTAGAAACATGTGGTTTTTAAGCATGAGGGCTTTGAAAAAGGATACAAATAATAATGACTTTAAAAACATTTTTTTTGTTACCCAAAACGATATTTGAAGTCTGCTAAAGGATTTTTAGGATGTGAAAATATTCTGATAGCCTTACATTCACTTTAAAGTAAACAATTTTTCCTTTTGTTCGAATTAGTTGAACATAGAAGCTATGAAAGTGAATTGATTTCATCCAAAAACAAATATAAAAGCTAAAAACTGACATTTTAAATCTCAGCAACCTGGTAAACAATTGCTCCTTTACACCAGGATTCAGTAAAGAGAAAAATAAATCTTTAACGCAAAAGGCTTGAAGAACAAAGCTTTAACATGGAACATTTCCCTACAAGCAAATGAATCCCTATATTAAGAAAAATAAGACTGACGCAACAATTTCTTTCACCTCTTAAAACTTTTCACTCTTTTGGTATCAATTTATTCCGTTTCTGAAGCTTATTTGTCACAAGTTTTTTGCTTACCGATAAATCGTGCTGATAATTTAGCGTGAAATTCACTCATAAAGTCTCTTCCAAATTTTTTTTTCACATTTTTAAGAACAAAACTCTATTTTACATGAAATCTTTTCAGAGAACGATTAGGAGCTCCTGTAGTTTAAAGATGTAACATGGAATGGAAAAAGTAAGAATTTGTCGTGTAGATACAATTTATCGTGTTTAAATTATTTTAAAAATCGTCTTTATAAAATTGCAACTTTAAATTACCTTCATGTTATTTATCTTTAAGCTGTGTTTTTATAGGTTCTTACGCATGAATTTTGCATGAACAAATTTTGAGCGTTTTATTTATTTTTTTAAATCAATTTTGTTTTGTCAGTTATAATTTTCTTTTCCCTTCTAAATCAGCTTTCATTTATAATTGGAGTATCATTGTTCTATTAAGATATTAGTTTTGGTTTTTTATTTCGAACATTTACGTTAAATTTGGTTGTGTTTTGACAATTAACGATAATCTGTTTAAACACGCAACAAAGATTTCAAAGTTCAGTAATGTGACCTCGTTAATTAGACTCAACATAGGATGAGAACTAAAAAACGATTGAAAAACGGATCGTATGTACGATGGTCGTTTGATAAGTCCAAGCAAAATCCAAGAGAGGGCGTCACTGCGCTGAAATTTTTGACGCTCTCAAAGGCACACATGTCAAATTGTAAACAGATTCAACACATTTGATAGCCATTTAAACGTCAGCGCTTGTTACTGCTCTCATCTAGGATAAAAAGAGTTCTGCGTATTGATTATGTACTTATCTATATAAATAGAGCAAAGTGTCTCTATGTATGTATGTATATATCGTATACAAATCTACATTTCTTGACGAATCTAGTTGAAACTTCCTTATGTTTTGAAGTCTTAGGATAATTCTAATATAAGTTCGGAAGCTTTAAAATAATTATATATATAAATACAGTTTTTAAATAATATTTCATCTCCATGCGTTCGAATCAATCATTCATAAGAACTGCGCATGCGCACCTAGATGTTACATGGTAAGTGAACTCATGGAATATTGTTATTTGTAGTTATTTGGTGTTATTTAAAGTTAATTTTCTAATATTACTCCTTTTGTTTTCTTGTTTTCATTAATCCTTTTTAACTGGGTTAATTCCCAGTATACGGATTACCGTTGAAACCCCTATGTGTTTCGCTAACTTGGGAATGTTTACTTTCTGAATTTTGGTAATTTGGTATATTACATATTGTGTTTGTACTTCAGAATGCTTAGTATACTGTAATTTATATTGTTCTTAATTTTATAATTCACGATGTACTTTTAAAAGCATAAAAATTAGTATATCTTAACTAAAAAGAATCAGTCTAAACTTTAAGCACAGTTTTGCGATTTATTTACGGTTAATTATTTTTGTGTTTAGCTTTGATTATTGCTATTCCATTTGTTTGATTCTAATTATGCTTTCTTACTGTATTCACTCTTTGTTTGTTTTGCCATCATTTTTTATTATCATTCTCAAGTAGGAATTAAGCAAAATCTTAACATTTATGCTCCAAATAGTTTGAAACTTAACATTGTGAGACAGAAGCATAAAAAGAAAGAATAGGCAAAAAAGTAACTAAATTAAAATGCAATTAGGCACGATAATTGATGTATAATAAATAGTTTTTTATTTGGGGCTGTTTTTATAAGGAAAGGAATGACGAATCGGGGAAAATTTTCATATTGGCACATAAAATTGCGTGTATTATTTTTGCATTTTACTATTTTCTCTTACATTGTAGGTCATTTTGAATCTAACTGTCATATGTATCGTGTGTGAGAAGGAAATTAAAATAGTAGCATTAGGATTTTGTGCAGAGTGACACTCGTATACGTTATATACATACATACATAGAGATACTCTGCTTTATTTATATAGATATATGTTATGCCCTGTAAAATAGAAATATATTTACTCTATTATTTTAGTCCTTTTTGTTAAAAAAATTTTTAAAAGCTGAATGCTTCAAAGGAAATATATTTTTCAAAATATTAATTTTAAAATATTTACATTCGAATCCTTTTAACTTAAATTCTCTTCATGGTTCCAATTCTTTAGAAATGTGTCCAACTTATAGATTTGGTTATGCATTATTGGTAGTATAGCTTTTTGCAGTAAATGTCTTGAACTCAGAACAATATCCACCCTCCTGGAAATAATATTTAATATGTAATAACAATATTTTTTTACATTATAATATACCTAACTGGTTTAATATTGTCAAATGGTTAACATATTTCATTTTAATGTAACTAAATATAGTCTAATTTTTTATATTATTAGTTTCACTTTTTATTTACTTAAATTCAAGTTGAATACATTTAAAATCAATGCATCTTCCCCTTAAAAAAGAGGAGAATAGAATAAACAAACTAAAAAACTTTGATCACCATATTTATATATATAAAAAAAACCTTAATTTACCAATAAATATGTTAATTTATTGGTAAATTAAGGTTTTACCAATAAATTACCAATAAATATGTGTTACCAATAAATATGTGTTATGAAAGCAATAATTTTTTTAGTTAATTTGATTTAAAAAAGACTCATGTTTTTAAATTTCTTAATCTCACGTATTCCATACAATATTTATGTTTAACCATACGTTGCTCTTACGTTTAGCTTCATCTCTATATTTTGACCCTTTCATCATAAGGATTATATTAATGAATGTGTAAAAAATAACATGTTTGGTTATATTAGTTGTTTAAAAACAACTGATCTTGCATTTATGGTGCGTGGAGCCCTAATTGCAGATTTCTATTAATGTTTACGTTTGTCAGTGGCTTCTACCTATACTTTAAATTTTTTTCCCTACAGAATCTTGCATTTATGGTGTGTGGAACTCTTAATTGCAGATTTCTATTAATTTTTTTGTTTGTCAGTGCCTTCTAGCTATACTTTAATATTTTTGCTACAGAATCTTGCATATATGGAGACATTTATTGTGGAGATATTAATTATGGAGATGTTTATTGCTACAGAATCTTGCATTTATGGTGTGTGGAGCCCTAATTGAACATTTTTATTAATTTTTACGTTTGTCAGGGCATTTTACCTCTATTTTAATACTTTATTTTCTTTTTGTTGAATTATTTACATTTTACATAAATTCAATTCAATCAATACTTTGTTTAGTTTTTATTTATACTGTGTTGTTTATTCTATGTTATATATACTGAGTTTAATTTATAAATTGATTTTGGTTAACAAAATTGAGATTTTTACTTTTCAGCTTTTGGTGGTAAAATGATAAAAGGCTGAATCTACCTAAATTCTGAGATGTGTATAACATTTCACATGCTTTGTTTTTCTATGTTATTTATACTGCGTTTAGTTTTTAAGTTGATTTTGGTCAACAAAATTGACTTTTTTACTTTTCAGCTTTTAGTTGTAAAATGATGAAAGTCTTAAGTGCCTTAGGTTGATGAATCTACCTAAATTCTGAGATGTGTATAAGCTTTTCACATGCTTTTTTTCTATGTTATTTATACCGTGTTTAGTTTTTAAATTGATTTTTGTTAGCAAAAAATTTTAAAAATTGAGATTTTTACTTTTAACTTTACTTTTCAAAATTCTTTACTTTCCAAAAGACAATTTGACATTTTTCCTTTTCAGATTTTAGTGGTTTATTATAAATGTATATATTTTATGTTTTACTTTTCAGGTTTTCTTGCTCCAATGATGAAAGGCTAAACTAGCTGAATTCTGTTTAGCCTTTCATCATTGGAGTTTATTATAAATTTAATTTTTTTTAATTGGGTTTTCGTTTTATTCATGCGTATAAAATTTCATATGCTTTTTTTCTATGTTATTTATACTGTGTTTAGTTTTTAAATTGACTTTGGTTAACAATTATTCCACAATTTGACATTTTTACTTTACAACTTTTAGTCGTATAGTGATGAAAGGCTACATCTACCTAAATTCTGCGATGTCTATAACATTTCACATGTTTTTTTAACCATGTAATTTATACTGTGTTTAGTTTTTAAATTGATTTTGGTTAACAAACAGTCTTAAAATCCCTGGCAACGCCGGCTCGCCGGGGGGGGGGGGAGGAAAATAATTTTTGTTCTGCTTGATACTGTTTGCAGGACGTCGGATGCGTATCCACAAAATTTAAATATCTTTATTCGTTGTTTTTTAGCATTTCCATTATCTGACAATGATTGCTGAGGGCCCCTAAACCGACCGGCTAGACGGGCGAAGCACGGCCAGTTTTTAAATATTTTCAAAACTTAAAATACCAAATATTGTTTAACTTATAAGAGACAAACTTTTTATATCTATGCATACATTAATACTACATTGTTGTTTAGACATTACTGTCATAAATTACATGGTATATTTAACGCAAAATATTCTTTGTTTGAGTAATTTAATTCAATCAGTCATTGATTTATTGAATATTTATACTAATTAAAACCCATGTAATACGAGATTTCATTTGTCTCTCATATCACTTGTTAATTGCTGTATTTATATTTAACAAATGATTAGAAAATTCCTTCTGAGCAATTGCAAGGAAACACAATTCAATTAAGGCATAGTTTTGGAAAATTGTTTTGTATTCTTTAACTTCTTAATTCACCCTATTATATCTTAAGTCAACTATTATTTTTAATAATTTATCTAATTTTTATTCGCAAAATATGTACATCGAAGAATATTAGAAATTAGAAAGTTTTGGGAATATTAAGATTAATATCAGTACTAATTATGTATGTAATCATAATCATGAATTTGCGTATTACTAAATTTTACCTTATAGTTTAAAAGTATGATTTTTGCTTCCTTCTCAAGAAATATTTACAGTTATAAAAGCTTTTGAAATGGTATTATAATAAAATGTTACTTTAGATCACAGTACTATTGAATAAACTCACTGCAGTACCTTTAAGGCAGTGCATCAGTTGATATCGCGTATCTTTAATCCCTTTGTTAAAGTATGGGGAATTTTTTCTGAGTATTTCGCTAATCACTGGTGAACAAGTTCATATATATTTTTGAGTGCTCGTTTCCCCATTTGAAAACATATTTTAAATGAAATGGGAGTTATTAAAAATATTATAATCTCTATTTAACGTTTGAAAATACTTTTCAATTTATGGTTAACAGACATCAAACTTCTATGCCCCGTAAAAAAAAAAATTACTGTTTTTTCATTTAGAGTAAATTGACTGTAAATGAAAAAACAGTACTGAAAAAAATTATTACTGATACATTTCTTTATTCTAAAACCTGCCTTCATATTCAAAAACAAATTTGAAAAATATGCGTTTGCTAGTCTGTGATACGCGAGTTGGAAGAGTGTTACCTTCATATCATTATCGTAATGTAAAACAGAGTTTATGTACACAAAACGTAATTTTACTGGCCACAAACAACATACTGATGTTTAATAGAAAATATTAAATCTCGTGAAATATGCTTTTCAATAACGTTGAATTACCGATTACGGAATATTTTAACCTTGCCCAAATATCAAATTATTTTGAGATAGGTAAGTCTTCTACGTAGCTAGCAGAACAAATTTGGTAGCCCCCCGAGCTCTCCCGAGCTGCCCCCTAGCCAGCAGATTGCTGCTCATGGGGATACCTCGTCAAGCAACATTTTGCTGAACACGTTTCACTTTTGGAATTCTTAAGCCAGCGGTTGGTTGAGTCATTTGCGAATAGTAGAAAAATTGACTGCTTAAGTTAAGAAAAGTCCTAGAAACCTCTCAAGCCAAAAAGCAAAGGATAAGGGTTATAAGCTATTCAAAAAGTTTATCAGCTATCGGTGGTTCTCGAATGTCCAATTCTATAACTGTAGGAGCGATTCACAAAAAGACTAGCACTTCATAAAACCAAGAACATTTTTTGCAAAATAACAGAGGAAATGGAACTCAAGTCGAAATAGCTAAGTCAATCCCGATTCGACATTCCGTCGAACTGTCAAAGTTAAAGTGTTGACCATAGGACCATAGGAACGTGTAATTAACTTTGTTGCCTAGGCCAACGCCTTCTAACACAGATATTTCTGGAGATTGTCAGCGGAGAGCGGAAGTTTCACCGAAATGAGAAATGGAAAGTTCGAAATTATCATCTTCTGTTCCGAGAAAATGCAACACAAAAGTGAAGAAGCGAGTCTTTTGGTCAGAACAATGGAGGGTGAAAAGAAGAGTTCTCATTGGGTGCTTCCAGGATCTTCGTGTTGATTCGCTGATATGGGTGGAGTCAATGGCTGTCTGTAAGCTGCTTTTCAATTGGCAAGTAGTGCTGTACACGTTCGTCTTATACAAGCGTGGATGCCACAGGCGAAAGAGTGCGCCACCTGGATTTTACTACGAGAAATAATTTGCATATATCTTGCGAGAAATATATTTTTAACATACGCAGGGTAAACAAACATAGTTTACCACAGTTGCAAGACCCACGAACCCTGAGGGAAATTACCGGCGAAATGTCTTTAATTTGTCTCTGAGTGCGTCTGTGATAAATGTTTTCCGAGGAATTCACCAATGGGTAACTTACTCTCCTCTTTTAAGGGCTCAGTGGCCCAGAGCAATGGGCCAGTGATCTGAACGTCCCTGGTTCGATGCTCGTCGCTGCAAATCTATCGCCGTGTTCACTAATGGTGGCCGGGGCACGTAAAATAGAGCATGGCTGCAATGTCCTCCAAGTTCTCAAATTTACTTCTGGAGGTGTGGGGTCAAGTGTTCTGGTCTCGTCACTTGACTCGGTTCAAAATTATGGGACTGGTCATTTAGCCAAGTCGGACTCCGTCCATTGTGTGGTGCTAATTCAAAAAAGGAGCCGCCTCTTTCAGCCCAATAGCCTATTAGGACCTGGTTAATGGAACTACCAACCAGGATGCACTAGCAACAACAACAACTTTCCTTTTTTTCCTGTTGTCAATAAAATTCAAAATGATGAGCCATCAGTTGTATAATTTTGTACTCTCTAGAAGGCTTATTCGTAAAAGGGTCCAAATAAACGACGTTTAATAGTGTGTTTATTATTCTAGTATACTATTATAAAAGTAATAAAGTTCAGATTATCATCAGCCAGTTTATGTTAACAATAAGTTTTATAATTCAAATGAAAATATTTAATGAATTTTGAAATTTATATACAATAAATTTTAAATCTTCGTCCATTCAAAATAAATCAAAATTGCATATTTTATTTCGTAATTTTACATTTTTTGATTCATTAATATGCACTTCTTCCGACACAAAAAAAGTCTACGATGAAAAATATATGATACATGCTGAATTTAAAATCTGTTTATTCTAGATAAGCACGGTATATTTACCCAGCAGCAAGAAAATACTGCAAAGAGGAGAGGGATAAGTTAATGACTCTAGGAATGCACACGTGGCGTGACTAGATTTTAAAATACTATAATGATGCATTGCTTTTCGTTAAGAAGCTCGATTTTCAATTAATTTTTAAAGATGAGTAATTTTTCGCGTTGTATAAAGAGATTAATTAATTTATGCGAAAGTTAGAGGCTTAATTGACTATGGAGGGTTAAACAAAGCTCCAAGAATTTATTACTATCCTTAAAAGTTAATTTTTGTGCATTAAAATATTTCTGTCAACAGAACTTCTTTTATGAGAGTGAATGAATTCACAAAGACTTTAAAAAGGGTAGATTTAAATGTATTGAAAGGAAGGATTTTGTAATCGTAATTTTGGTAACTACAATTGAGATATTTCTTTATAAATTAATTTTATATGCCTATTATGTTGTTTGAATATCTAAATCGCAGTAAATTAATGAATATCGTAAAATTTTGAATGTCATTTTTACAGTATTTCTAATAATATTTTTTTTAATCTTTGGTGTCATTTATGTAAGTAATTTTTTTAGATTTACTTTTCAAGATAATGTTTTATTGTCACTACTATCATGGAGAGTATTTTTTTGTTTAATCGACTGTGTAGTTTAAATTATCCTATTTCTTAATTATCATGCTTTTAATTATCTTGTTTTTTCATTTATTTCAATAATTATACAATCAAAGGAAAAATATGGAAAAATGTTGTAACATTAGTCTGGATAATCTGACATATCAAGAACAACATTTATAACAACTTAAAAATCCATACCAATAATCTGTCAATGATCTACCAATAATCAGTACCAATAATCTGTCAATGAAATAATTGCTCCATGACAAGTTTAATTTTCAGCTGTACATAAGCATGAAAAAAAATAAACTTAAGAAAAAAGGAGTCGCCTGCAAGCGGTTTAATAAGGATTAAATTGGAATACTCAGAAGACATGCTAAGAATTCTTTTGACACTTGTCATCGAGCATTTCAAACTAATCAAATTCCAAATCGATAGGCGGGATCTTTGACATTTGAGGTATGTGGGAACACAAGATTTCATGTTCTATGAGAATATGAATTAAAACTTATTTTTTTCTTATTTAAATTTTCTTATTTAAATTTTCTTATTTACTGATTTACTAGCATTCAGATTTGTGATTTGTTTCATTATTTTAGCTTTTCCATTACGACTATTTCGCTATGCTATCAGTGACGTATTTTTTCCTTAAATGAGATATGATTCTTTGTATTTATTTATATTCCTCGCGTTTCAGAAAATACACGTTTAAATATTTCTAACATATATGATTTTGAGTATATTTTTAAAATTCTGTTCGTTATTTTAATGTTATCAGGAAATTTTTCCCAGTTTCATTGTAATTGATTTTTCTTTTACTTTATAGAACATTTAATCATAGTTGATTGAAAAAGCTTTTTAGCTTTGTTGGGTAAGAGAATGTTTCATTTCCGAGAATCTCCTGTTATGAGGGATGAATGACATCAGATGTGTTTTTGCTCTATTGCTGCTTATTTCGGAAAACTGAAATTTTTATAATATTAAATGACAAATAATCTGACTTAAGAAAAAAATTTTTAAATTGAAATTTTAATGATATACTTTTGAATGTCTCCATGTTTAGAAAAAAAAAAATATCTTTTCATTAGGAACGATACAATGATTTAAAAGAACTTTTTTCTCTTAGACAACTTTAGCAGCAGCTACGCTCTTCCATTTTGAATTTTCAATTACAATGCATGGAATTTTTAAATGGGTTGATTGTTATATTATATCTGAGGAAATTTCATTTAGGATATTAAGATATTTATGTTTTTAAATTTTAATGTATTGTATAAGAAGGACTTTTTTCGAGATGAATGGTAAATTTATATGAACATTGTACACTTTTAGCTACGAGCAAAACATAAAGTTTAATATTAAATTAAGTCTCCATTTTGATAATAGAATTATCTAGTGAATAAAGCAGGACTTGGAGGTAACAAACTTATTCAAAAGCTTAATATAAATTAAAAGTTTCAGTTTGCTTGCATTTCGATGAAACTTTCAGGTGGACAATTGAAGAATTAACAAAACATATTGATATCTTAATGATGATTTTCGCAATAGAAAAATAGCTAAATATTCCCCTAATTGCAATATTTATATAAAATTACCAGAAGGTTGAAAATTAATACGCTCAATTTTACGTATTTAGTAATTTCTAAACAATAAAATATCTCCATTAAAAACTTTTAAAACTACTAAGTACCTTTAATTTAAATCTGTTAAAGACTTCAAGTCAGAATTAATATGTACATATGGTTTTACAGATTACATGTCCTTCATATCTAGGCAATAGATATTTGTTTTCCCATTAGCAGTTTTATGAATTTGCTAGAAATCCATAATTAGAATTTCTCCATGTAAAAAATATCTATATCAGGAAAGGTATAACACGTTTAAACAGTCTTTTTGTTCTCTGATTATTACTGGAGAATTTACCATTCCTATTCCAATTTAAACCATTAATTTCAATTGCTCTGAATGTTTAAATGTGTTAGTTTAAATTATGACAACATAGAGGGTACAGCACTAGCTTTGGAATGTATTTAAAATGGGAAAGACATTTTCAATTTATTTCAACAATTCCGCAATTTTAGTCATAAATGATTAGAATTTTATAAAACTTGTGTACGTAAAATTTGATACCAGTAACATTTAAAACATTTTGAAACAATAAAGATATTTTAAAATATTTTTTATTCTTTCTTCATAAATTTTAAGGTTTTAAAACACTTATATCTTATGATAAATTTAAGTTTCTAAATTCTAGATGATGTCTTTCGAAAATAATTATTTCAAATTCTTTAATTTAAATGAGAAATTTGGAAAAAAATCTTTTTGAGAACCCTCCTTTAGAAGTTTAAAAGGATTTTTCACAACTATTTTGTAATATGTCGTATTTATTTATAACTAGTTGGTATCCGTCAAAACATGACGGCTAGATAGTAAATAAATGTATTAATACACAAATTATACTCAACACATCATTGCCAAATGTTGAAAATCATAATAATGCGGAGAAACAAATTAACGTGTTTAAGCGGCCTCGAGCTTAGTGAGTATCTAAAAACAGATTTAAAAACGTCACTGAGCATGCGCAGATAGCAATTTTTTAAAAAAATTGTAAATTATCGCTAATTAAACAACGCAAAATAAACAATTTGCATCAAGTTTAATCTTATATTTCACAAACATATCTATCATAAAAATAAAAAGGGCAGACAGAGATCTAGAGAGACTCCTCGTGATAAGCGTGTTTATCATTAAAACATGCCACTCAGCATGCGCAGAAACAGTGAATTTCTAAAGCCAGATTTAAACATGCCACTAAGCACGCGCAGAAATCAATTTTTAATTTCAAATTATCGCTCATTAATAGAAATTGCGGTTACAAAAACCAAATTTGACAAATCTACAGATTATAATCTTTCGTTTAAGACCAAAATTAAGTTAATGGATGCAGTAGTTTTCTCTCACGGACTGCCCAAAAAGTCGGCTTATCAACTTAAATATATAGATGCCTCAGATATTAATATAGTGAAATTTTTATTATTACTCTTTCATGTTGGCACAAGCTGCAATGTATAATTTTTTTAAGAATTGCATTTCGATACTAAGAGATATATAACTAAAGTTTACAGAACTTTAGTTATATATCTCTTAGTAGTGGAGTAAATAGTTTCCGCTTCTCAAATACCGCATAAAAATATTCTGTTACCACGAACACCTTGTTTCACTTTCTCACTCTAATTTTCCTTTTTACTACTTTAAAACTGCTCAATCAGTTTAAGAATCAAGATCGCGATCTCCTGGTTCTCGGATAGCTAACTAGTACCTTTTCACTGCCGATCAATACCTCCGCAATGAACCTAACAACTATTTTGCTAAATTATGTAAATGGCCATATCAGTCCTAATTAGTTTTTAACATCAGTGGCTGTAATTTTACAAGAAATAAACATTTCATTTGAATTTTAGTAAAATTGAAAATGATTTTAAAGATATATTACTTTGGTATCTGTTGCAACATATACTATGTATGGTATCTTGCAGTAGACATATTTTTAAATTAATTTTATTTTCATAATTGGCACGACAGCCCCACGTGGGCCCTGGCCTCCTCTAGACGTTTTCCCCAAGATAGCCTCTCACCAGCCTTGGATCTCCAGTTCCTAACCTTCATGGCACTAAAGTCCGAATCCAGGCAGTCCCTCCATCTCTTTTTTGGTCTTCCTCTCTGTCTGCAGTAAGTCTGGAGACTGCAGTAAAAACTTTCAATGGCGCTCCCTCTGAGTCCATTCTCAAAAAATGACCTGCCCATCTCTTTCTGTTCAATTTCACAAATTTCACTACGTCTTCATTTTTAACCAGCTTGTATAGTTCAAAATTGAGTCTCCATCGCCAAATACCATTATCAAGGACACCACCAAAGATAGCCCTTAAAACTCTCCTTTCAAAAATTACCAGAGCCTCCTCTTCCCTTGATGTCAATGGCCATGTCTCAGAAACATATATTAACACTGGTCTTAAGAGAGTTTTGTATAGAAAGATGTTTGTTTTTCTTTTGATAAGATGAGACTTCAGCTGGTTCCTTAACCCATAAAAACAGCGATTAACTGCGATAATTCTTTTCCTGATTTCTGGGTCAATCTCATTATGATTTTTAAATTAAAAAAGTTTATTAATAAACATGATTAATAATATTTATAAAAGGATTTCTAATAAAAGAAATTCGTGTGAAAATGACTTTACCTTTCACGAATTTCATTATTTATATAAGTACATATAAACAGAATAATAATAGTATACGTGATTAATGATCTCGTTTTAATTAACCTTATAATTAAATCCTACTGCATTATACTATTTTAAAGAATTTTTTTCTTTCCTCGATTAAATATGTAAATTTTGTTTAGACAGATAACTGTTTTAGTAAAACCTAGCATTTCTATTGAAATGTAGTAATTTACTTATCAAATAAGTATAAAAATGTACATTAATTACAAGAAGACATGAAGTATTAATTTAGCTTAGACATTCAACGCTGTTATAGTGGTTTGCTCTTTTTTAAAGAAAATGGTAATAAATTACTTTATTTCAACGTTATTTTTCACGAAAACCACACAATTT
This sequence comes from Dolomedes plantarius, assembly GCA_907164885.2. Taxonomy (NCBI): domain Eukaryota; kingdom Metazoa; phylum Arthropoda; class Arachnida; order Araneae; family Dolomedidae; genus Dolomedes; species Dolomedes plantarius. Next base: position 36,846,966 of record OU015493.1, read on the forward strand.
ATCCAATCATTCTTTTTCTTGGATTCTGATGAATGGTAGCTTTATATTAATGAATGTTTTGAATGAAAACTTTTTGTTGTAAAAGAGTAGAATACTCTGATTTTAATGAAACAAGTTTTTTTTATTCCCCTGACCAATTTTGCTGTTACACTTAAAAAAAATCTTTTTCATGTGTTATTTTTTGTTTTACATTTTCTTTTGTAGTCTCAAAAGAAATAATTTTAATTCCTTGTTATAAGCTACTTTAAGAGGTCTAGGCATCCATACATATTTTGGTTTTAGAAGAACGGTGGATTATTTAGTAGTTTATCATCAACATAACAGGAGAAGAAAAATAAAGTAAAATAATAAAATGAGTAAATCAGTCATTTTGTTTTACCTTACTAGTCGTTTGATACCTCACTAGTTACTCGCATAACTTTGTTAAGTTAGCTTTTATCTTACTAATTTCCTTATGACTTTTCGTAGAAAAAATTCGATTATAAAGTCATCATAACTAGAAGATTCATTACCAATCTTCATGTATCCACAAGAAGACAGCTCAAAATATTACTCACATAAATTTGAGTCTTGTTAGAGAAAATCACGACTGGGTCAGGGGTGTCGAGAAAATTTCTTATATAATTTCTAAGTCTTACGCCAGGTTACTTTATGTCATGTTCCAACCAGCTAACGGATACCTAAAAATTTTCAAATAAAATATACTAATTCTCTGGAACTTACGAATTATTATTACTATATTTGGATTATGTAATATGGCAAAATTTTGTTTATACACTATTTTTCTAAATCTAAGTTGTTGTTGTTGTTGTTGTTTCTAATGCACCCTAGATGGAAGTTCCAGACCAGGTCCACATAGACTATGGTCTGAAGTGTACTGCCCCGGTTTATATAGCACCACAAGTGTCGAAGTCCGTCTTAGATAGCTGCCACCTCAATTTTGACCTAGCAACACCAGGAACGCCGTCTGGGGGAACCATATCCTCTCCCACCCTCTCTGACCTCATAGAAGGACATAAACCTAATTAAAACTATTTAAAATACGTAAATATTTGTGATAAAACAGTTTTGAACGGAAACTAAATGGTTGTAATTGTGCCTTGTGTATATTACTTATAGATTTATTCATATAAACCTATCATTTATCTACTATACAAAATTTATCAACGCATAATTTATATGTTTATTGCTTTTTATTATTATCAATCTATTATCTGTTTGTTATAACACTTTATTAATCTATTGCAGTCAATCTATTATCTAATATTAACTTATTATTATTATTAATATTTAGTTATCAATCTATTTATCATCAATCTTTTTGATTATGTATTACTACAGAATTGTTTGTCAGTACATAGCTAAGTTTCCAGAAATATTACTTCTGTATTATTTATCAGTCTTTTTAGAATTTTTTACTATTTAGCATTACCTATAAATACTTTAATGAAACAAAGTTTCATCTATTAATACCCACAGTAATGAGTTCAAGCTCAATTAGTTTTTGGAAGGGAAGGCTATTAATTATTCCACTGCTGTGTAAGTAGTTGGTAAGAATTATTAGGATTCATTATCATAGAGCAAACAACAACATGGTAGCACTAGGCATTATGCTACAACTTAGGATTTGGCTAATTTAATTAAGTTAAAATAAAGAGATTACTGTTCCTTGTTTAGATGAAAACGCAATGCATTCGTATTCTATAAATATTAAACATATTTTGCTGAAACAATATTTTCCTTGAAACATATATAAATTAATTTATAGAGATTAATTTATGAACTCATATCTTCCTAGTTCAGTTTAAGCTTAAAAAATAAGTAAAAGGACTAATTTACGAAATATTTACCTATATTTATAAAGGTGTTAATTATATTCAAAAAGGAAAATATTATCTTACAGAATTACTTGCAAAACATCTAAAATATTTAAACGCTTAAATTCTACTCATGACAGAACTTGCAATATATACATTACAAACATAAATAGCGTTTCTCATAATATCTCCTTACTTGAATTCCATAAATAGTTACATTCATGTAAAGGTCATTTAATTAACATAAGAGAGCTTTAGAAAAGCATCATGGCTTAGGAAATTCTCATGAAACCCAATTCATTTCCCTGATGATGTACAATTTTTGAATTTTTAATACCAATGGTAGTATGACAACAATAATTTCTATCTGGAAACGTTTTCCAGGTAGTTCCCAAACATTCTAAGTTAAACATGTTTTATAGTTAAACATGCCAACAAAGACCCGAATTTCTACTTAAGTTTCCCACACGTTGTTTTTAGGTGAAAAATAGAAAACAAAGTTAAATAGGCGAACAGTCCACTTTTTATAAGGATTTATGCTAAAAATAACTTGAGCCATTATACGGAATTAAATGTTTCTGTATTTGATAACTGTTCAATAATATGGATAAGATATTTTAAGGGGACTCACTACCCTTAAATCTTTAGAACATTTGATTTTTTGAAAAAAATATAAGTTAAAGCCTGATCATTTCTGAACAAAATAAAGCAAACCGCATGAAAATATTCTGCTTAGTTCCGGAGATATTGATATTCTAAATATTCAATTACTTATCAAGTTTATAAATAATAATTTATAATTTTTTTTCCACCTTTATAAATATGGTAAGACAAATTTTAAACTCTTTTTTTTCAAAATGTAATTTTGCATCATCCGCAACTGATATCTCAAAAACTATAAAAATAATTCCATGAAATTTTTATCACTGCATAATCGTGTTATTTTATTGCGTCTGAAAAAGAATTATTGCAATCACTGCACATCTTGTTATTTTTTCAGGGGTAAATTAATGCAAAAATTTAAGGAAATGTTAAGTATATTTTGAGCAGTTTTAAAAAAATTGAAAAAAAAATTAATGTTGAATGTTTTATGTTCAATTGTATTTTGAATTATTGATTTTAAATATAAAACAGGAGTTATACATTTAAGTGTAAAATTAATTGCATAGTTCTTCGCGCAGGCCAGTATACAATAAAAATGCTTAAAAAAAAGGTATATCTAATGCATTTTTAAAAAAATTATTTAAAATTATTTTGAGAGTTGAAAATTTGTTTATTAAAATAAATATTTCAATTTATCATAAACATAAAATTTGGAAAAATTGGGAGTAAATTGAAATAGTTACAAAGAGTCAAAAAGTATGAAAATATGCCTTATTTCCTGGACTTAAGAGTCGTGAGTCCCCTTAATAAGAGTTTAACATATATTTAAACTGTTTAGATATCCTCTACTTTATAATATTATAATAAAAATACTAAACATTTTTCCATTCTCCCATTCTTTTAAGAAAAAACAGAATTTTTTAAAAATTTAATGAGCAGTAAAAAATCCTTGTTACATAATACTTTTATGTCTGAATTATGTATTTCGTCTTTTCACGGGAAAGAAAGCAGGAGAAATAAATAACTAAAGCAACAAAAAACTTTATTTAATGTAAATGAGACATATAATCAAAATAACTAATGAATAATGGGCTAGGGAACTGAGAAGGATGAAAAATTATGTCAAAAACAGATGTTGTATTCTGTGCATAAATTTGTATAAAAAGCATTTGATTTTCATTTTTTGATACATGTAAAAAGTGTATATTAATTTTACATATTTAGTGTTGTGTGGACGGATTTTCTAAAAATAATATTGCTGTTAATATATATGTTTTATTTTACTTTGCTGGAACCAAAAGTTGTAATGCACATGTCCCAATATTATTATTACACGTATATAAAGGTAATTTTTTCTTATGATCACATTGTTCTCATTTATCTTTTTCTGCACATATCAACACATTAACTGTATAGAGAATATGCACTTCTACCCTAACTTTGGGTATGTATATCTTGAAGTGGCACTCTAAAAAATTACATTCAAACACAGTTCTTGCATAACAACAATGTTTATTCAAATATTTGCAATTGTAAATTTTGCTTTTCAACATAAAGCAAGAGCACTACTAGCACGAGATATATAATATTTATGCAAGGGAAATACAATTCAATATATTTTCTGGTATAACTATTCATGCAATGATAATACAACTTGAGATACTCACAAATACTTCGGAGAGTCGACCAGCAATGCTGCTTCGTAAACTTTGGGCCTAACAAGAACTCGTGTAAGTTTGAAGCAACCTACGTATGCTTCGAGCGGCTGCTCGCGAAACTCAACTATCATTAAACCAGAATCTAAGCCTAGTTCCAGCTCGATACTTCGTTTTGTCAGCTCTTCTCCTCCTTTCACTTCCTCTCACTTCCTCAACACTTCGTCGACCCTTCTTTAATCTAGCTGCTTGGTATTTATACCAACCGCGTGTGCCGCAATTATCATTTCTTAAGCGGCTTCTTTAGATTTATTCACTTAAAAGTTCGATTATTGTGAATCGAATCTTATGTAAACCTTACAAATGTAGAGATAATTCTTATTTTAATTTTTAGTGCAGATCATTCTGTACGATTACTGCATTAAATTATATCTAATATATGCTGAGAAAATCACAAACAGCTTAATGTTGGATTTATTTCATCAGAATTTGACTTTACTACTGAACACGAGCCTCTTTGGTGGGGATCTATATTCAATGCCCCTGGAAACGATTTTCGCTGAATAATAAGCCTATGTTCGTGAGGTAACTCGTTAAAAATAGCTTCTAAAGTAAGGCCGTAACAATACTTCAGCCATACTTTCTCAGTTTTATTATTTTTTCGGTACTTGACAGCCCAAGAAACTGATTTTTTAAATTCCGGGCTGTTGAATGCACTACTGGGCTATGCCATGATCATCTTCTAATACAAGGTGCGGCCATTAATTTCCAGGACTGATCTAATAACCCCAGAAAATATTACATGGAATACATACCCATTTAATATGTTTCGAAGTAACTCCCAACTACCGTCCTGCACTTCTGTGCTCGGCTTTATAAGTTTCGGAAACAACTTTTAAAGTCCTCTTTCGGAATGTTCTTTAATGTGGACGTCACCGTTTTCTCGATGGCTTCGACATCCTCAAATGTTGTTCCCTTCAGCAAATCTTTCAGTTTTGGAAACAAGAAAGAGTCTGCCGGTGCTAAGTTCGGAGAGTATGGAGAATGCTGCATCTTCACGACCTCATGCTGGGCCAATGTTCTGAAGGGAAAAAGATTTGAGGCTGTCGAAACCATCAAGAAAGCGGTGACGTCCACATTAAAGAGCATTCCGAAAGAGGACTTTAAAAGTTGTTTCCGAAACTTATACAGCCGAGCACAGAAGTGCACGACGGCAATTGTGAGTTACTTCGAAACATATTAAATGGGTATGTATTTCATGTAATGTTTGCTGGAGTTATTAGATCAGTCTTGGAAATTAATGACCGCACCTTGTAGATATGTGCCGTGTACGACGATCGGATGACTAGGGCAGGGATGGCAAACCTTTTCTTGTGTACCTACCCAAAAAATTTAAAGGCAATTTTTACCAAGGTGCGGACATGCCACCCAGTTTATCAATAAGACAAAGACAAACTTTTACACTGCCTGGCAAATGCTAAGGAACAACCAATTTATGCAAAACTGCGTTTTGGATAGTCACGCAATCGTAGAAAAATTAAGGGTAGAGGGCTATGTAGGAAAAGATCTCTTATCTCTGTTTTACAAATATGTATCCTCGTTGTTTCCTTATTCAAAATTACAAGCAGTAACGTTTGGAATGGAGACTAGTTTCGAACTAATTAGTATAGTTCTTCATCAGGCCAAGTGATTGTATTGGGGCTATTCAGAAATGCATTTGAGAATTAAATTGATACTAACCTGTAAAAACAACTTGAAAGCGTTTTAATGTAAGGTGAGTCAAGACACGTGCGTAACGCCCACATAACTTATAAGGTATCAACTTGTAGAGGTGCCATTTTAGGAATTTACAGTGAAAGACAGACTCCTTCACATAATAGGCATCGTAGTGCGTTAGCATTAAGCATAATATCCGGGGATGGTTACAAAGTACCCCCCTGTTTATCTACCTTTTTCTAGTGAGATGTATGTCTGAATCGTTATTAATGATCATCTGCCTAGCTGTTTTAAGACGTTTTTGGGGTAATTTAACACTTTCGATATTGTTGTTTAACTGGATTATCAGTTGTTTACTCCATCTTCTTCATTTTTCAGCGCTAAGCCCTGGTCCGCACTTACCCCACAAAAGTTCCGTGTTGGGGTAAGTGCGGAATGGTATGCATTCACCCCTTTATTTAAATAATCATTATTTATGTTCTTTATATGTTCTTTAATTACTTCATTTTACTATTGGTTATACACATGGTTCATTATTATCGCATAGAAATGAACATTAAAACACGACGATTGTTTAACTAAAACAACTAAGAAAAATAATTCAGAGGAGAGTTAGAATCTGATGACTCTTTAGAATCTGATGACATCTTTTTAGTGTCAGAGATTCCGACAATGAAATTGAAAATTGGGAATCGTCCATGGAAACGATGGCAGTCAAACACAGTGAGGACACAAATCAATTTAAAACAGATAACCTGACTGTTGGCGACTGGGTCCTAGTCAAATGCTTCTGGAAAAAAAAGTGCGAAGCATTTCGTTGATGAGATAATATCTTATGAAAGTGAAGATCCCGTAATGAAATTTATGAAGAGATCATCTACTAACGACTGAACAACTTTTAAGACCCCACACAAAAACGGAATCAGTTCAGTTGAAAGATGTTATATTGTTTATGTTGTCTCTCTTACAAAAGTAGGAAGAAGAGGAGAAGCCGTGTTTTCAAGTAGAATTCTCGGGTTAACGTGCAACAGTATCACGTGCAATTTTTTCTCCTTTGATTTTTATGACAAAATTTCTTTTTTTTTTCACGATCTCTAAACTGATATATTTAACCGTTCTTCATTACTTTTATCATTAAGGGGATGGTGGACTTTCAAATTACCAAAAATCGAACAAAAATTGGAATTTTATTTGGGGTGTATTAATATTTTAAAAATATGTAAATATTGGAATAAAATGCACTTAAAATATGTAATAAAAATAAAATGAAAACCTGGTGGCTTTAGAAAAGTAAATATTAAAGGTAAGTGAAAAATTATCTTTTAAATGGCTTTTTCTCAAAATGGGTAATTTCCAGATTTGCAAGTCTTTGAAATGCTCCTTGCGTCATAATTTTTGACGAAATTTTATAAAATTTATAATAAAGACTCCTCTAATACATTAAAATAAAGTTATGTATCCGTTTCAGGTTTTGACTTTAATAAAATTATCAAAATTTACCTTAAATGTAGAAAAGTAAAAAAATTTCATGAAAATTCAGCGTACAAGCATAAAAATATTTCCTAAAAATTAACTATTCAACGAAAGCGCTAAATGCTACATAACTCTGTTCAAAATGTATGTTCAAAATTTTCTGTATTTATAACCAATATAAAGGCAAAATTAAGGGGAAAAGTTAAAAATTCGATTGCAAGGAGCATTTTAAAAACATAATAAACATTTAAATTTTTAAAATATAAAAAAATTAAAATATTTCTAAAATTTTATAAGATGTTTGATATAGTTATACTTTAATGAATATATTTGCAAAATTTCATATATCTGAGGTAAAATTTTCAAAATTCGCTTTGTAATGTCCACTATCCCCTTAAAATAAATATAAAGAAATAAAAATTGTTCCTTTCCTGTTATGTATTTTATGTTTTTTTCCCTTATTTTCACTTTTCTGGACCCTAAGCGAGGAAAAATGCATAACTCAACGAATCTTCATTCTATTCAAGAATTTGAAAGAGTAAAGGAACAGTCTAGAAACAGGTTATCTGCGCTTACCCCAACGTCGTTGCAAAGAAAAATACGCAACAAACAAAGGCCAGATACGCACCTGCCCCTTTTTGCAGGGCATGTACGTATCTTGGATCTTGCAAATATTTTCGGTTCTTAAAATGTAAAATTTTTGAATTAAAAGCTTTTAAATGCAACTTTTGAAATAAAAGGTTTCGTGTCTAATCTATAAAAACCTTTTCTTTTCTAGCTGCTAAAACTAATTTTATACAGTCATTCAAAGTCGAACTTTGTAAGTGTTGGTCCGCACTTTGATTCACCATACCACAATAGCCTTTTAACCTCATTTCAATGTAAGTGGCTATGAAAAAAAATAGGAATATGCAGTGGGCAAAAAAAAATAATTCAAAGGAACATATATGGAATGAAAAGCAGAGAGGAACTGTTTTAAATTGTAAAGTACGTATTTAAAGTGCGTTTCTCAAAAAGATAATTTTTTACCCTTCAAAGAGTTTTTATTGCATGCCTTAAACTAAAAAAATAATTATCTGTTTTTCTCCTAAATGACGCATTTCAAATAATTTTTCAGTTTTTTTAGAAAATTTTAAATTTTGTGCTGCGTTAAATTCTATGACAATGTGTAAGATGAAAATAAGTTGAAGAAACTTAAAACTGAAGAAATTTAAATTGAATTTTTCAACCAACAGTAAGAGAGTTAAAAATTACATGCAACTTCTTGATCGCAAGATAGCTTTTCTCGGCGCAGTGGTTTGGCCCACTGGTCTCCTCGGAATGCCTCCACCAGCTGTTTGTGGGTTCGATTCACAAGGCTGAGAATATAGAGCTGTGTGCTTTCTATATGTAATCCCATAATAAAACAGCCAAGACATATGTAGTGTCGATGGGCGAATGTAGTACTAGCAAAGTGTCTCCAGTTTTAGAAATAAAAACAATACTTTTCTCTTTTGTTTCACGGTAACGTTCTGATGTTAAAAACTTTCAACGAGATGAAGTTTTGTAAAAGCAAAAATGAAAGTTTTTTTTATGAAAAAATAACATATCAGGCAATATGCCCGCCAGCGACAAACGGGAAGTTTCTTTAAACAAGGATAAAAAACCAAAAGAAAAAAAAAACTTAAAGGAATCATACAACAACCTGTTTTGCATCACGACGTAAGAGAGATTACAAAATGTTACTGTCTATTATAAAGAAATATGTGGACTTTAATTCATGAAATTAATAAAATATAATTAGAAAATGGTAAATTAAAAATTTTATAATACGTTGTTATGAGAGTTTTTACAAATTATGTCAATTCTATAGGTTATATCAATTAATGGCAGCATAGTATATTAAAATCAACATAATACGTAAGAGTATATTTATATCAGTAATAAAAAACTATGATAAAAATGTTATTAAAATATAACATATAAATAACCATGATAAAATTTTTAACTACTATACCAGTGGTCAGTATTCCCATTAGAGGGATGAAAACAGGAAAATACTTAATAAAAACATTCTTGAATGAAAACGTGATCATCATAATATTTAGAAAATATTACGAAGAAGTGAATAGTCTGTATGAATTCATCAAATGTAAAATTTTTGGTCTTAATGATACACTACTAATTATGACATTGATCTTTATCGTTTATCGAGACCGGTACGTTCTCGATAAATCCTTATAATCATTTATCATTAAAATGCATAAATCATAATCTCGATAAATCGTCAGGAAATATTACTTTCTAGAACATTCTTTTTATTTTCTACAAAGCTTTACAGCGACAATCTGTCAGATCTGAAATAGGACAAGGGTCTTCAGATCTCGGGGTCGTTATTGTACCAGTTCTATCTCAGCAGTGGGAGGAACTTTTGTTTCTCTTCTTTGAGGCTAAGGACTCAAAATGTGAGTCTTACATTTTCTTTTTTATGTTGCCAATTTTCTTCCATGTTTATTCGTCATATGTTTCCTAACTATCCTTCACCATTACTTCCGAAGGTTCGGCCCCACCGTAATGACCACGCAATGCAAATCAAATCTGAACGTGGGCCACCGAAACGCCATCATCGGTATTCTATCAAATGAGTCATCCCTGCGGTGCAAGAAAAATCTCCTTTTTTGATGCCATTCCTAGAAACCTAAAAATAATGAGACTAAAAACATTGAGAGGCATAAAAACGTTGAGAACACTACATATTCCTCTCACATAAAAAACACTCATAAGCATTTCACCCTATATTAATTACTGGTGAAGAGTTTAGCAGAAAGTTTAAACGGTGAATTTCTATTGAAAAATCTAAGAAAATATGATTATTTTCAATAAAAAAACTGTAAAATATGTGCAGTGTATATTAAAATTTTAAAATTTACAATTGCTTAATAAGAATATAAGAAGAGATTTAAGAGCATATTCCTTTATTAGATTTACATTTTGTTTATACTTGTCGTCAGTCCTATTCAAATTTATTCAAATGAGATCCTTTTGTATCAAGAATTTGAAATTCGAAATCTTATTTTTTTCTCTACTTATTATTTTAGGGTATTTCCCATTGCGATGGTTTAATAAATAGCATTTCTTTCGAAAAACCACGTAGAGTTAATCAGTGTACTTTGTTATCTGGTATTATTATTGGTTTTATTTTGAGTTTTATTTTCTAAAATTCACTTAGAATTAGAAATGAGCTTAAACCACAGATTTTTAGTCGAAATTAATGGCACAAAAATATTGACTTAATAAAGTAACTTTGACATAAACTAATTTAAGAGGATATATTTTGATAAAAGTTAAAATTTTGAAGACAGGAATTCATTAGGATAACCTTACGGTATTCCTTTCTTTATAATACATCATATTTTCCCCTGTTTTTAAAAATTTTACACTATGAAAAGTAATGTTTACGGTGCTTTTTAAAAGACTGTTTATAATGCACACACATGAATGGACTGTAAATTGATATTTGTAGTTAGCTCGGTTTTTCAAAATATTATGCTTTGTAACATTGATTACATCATAACTGACATAGTAAAGGATGAACTATTGCTTAAATTTTGCAAATAAGGTATGTACAAATGCATGTACTTCCTGCACCAGGAAAATATATTACTACTATTGAAATCTAGTTGTTAGGCGTAGGAAATTCGTATAAAAGTAAGTTATTTAAAATCCATGAAAATCTACAACAATGAAAGCTGTCATTTCAGCTACATGAAAGAAACTTAAGACATGCACGTATGTGAACTTCTTTATTATCTATATACACAAAAATACATTGAAATGTTGAAATATTAAAACTATTGAAATATTAACGGTTTAGTATCTAAATTTCTGATCTGCTGAATTTTGTTTTAACGTATCATCATAAAAGAAGTTAGGATTGATATTTAATTCATAACATACGCGTAGGATTTCTATTTTAAAAATAAAAATCCTCCAGTAGTTTTTTATGCAAAAAATGACAACGGTAACCAGACAAGACATCCATATCCTGTTTTTCTTCGTTAAAATGGCAACATGCAAGCACTGGTTTTCACGCGTTAGAATGCCTTTATATTGCTCACCAGAAAAATTGTTTTTATCTTTCATTAACGGAAAATTAGTATTTCTACGAAAAGTTCGCTCCCGGAACTTATCTAGGAAAATTGCCATAATAGTGTGTGCGTTTCCACGTCATTAAGAGTTTTTAAACACCAAAATACTGTGTATTTTTTCCTTAGCAGTCTTCATATATAAATACTGTTTTTGAACTAGCAAAGAGTAGGTAAGTAGTGAATACTAAAACTTGTTTAAAAATTCTTTTAGTTCAGTTTCATTGCCATATCAAACAGTTAAAAATGCAAATTAGTATGTAACCATTTATCCACTGAAAGTATTTACGTTAGTTTCTCATACAACGAAAAACACATCATAAACAACAGTATTATTTGATGCCTATGTCATGTGGCAGGAAACCCTCTTGACTAATGGGTATTTTCTTTACTAAGTTACAGAAAATAAAATCAAGTTTTTTACAGTATCAAAGAGTTGTATATATTGTCTTGAAGAGAAAATACCTGATAATCTCTCTATTCTAAAAAAAAGTAACTCCCGCTGCCGCTGCCACCGCTGTCAAAAGCTTGTCACGCTATCTCCTCCGAAACCGCTTGGGGTATGGGGTCGAGACCAATACCAATAGATGTAGAAAAATGTGAGAAACAAAGTAAGACATGTCTCATCTTCGTCGGACTTTAAATTTTTTAAAAATTTTATGTTTTGTGGGAAAATATTGACTTTTTCATCTTCAGATTACAATAACTTGCCAAAAAACGATCGCAGAATTTTGATATTTTTACAATCTTAGACTACAGACATTTCTCTTTAAAACCAGACCTCATTTGTTTAAAAATATTTTAAAACAGACTAATATTTTCATCAAAAAATGAAACACAGTTTTTCAAAAAATATCGTCACATATGTGGATGTAATATCGATGCTCCTCGATTTTTTATCTTACAAAGAAAATATTTACATCATCTGGAAGCTGAAAGCTTTTTTATTCATATGAAACTCATTTCAAGTCTCTATCTTAAAATTTCGATTTTTAATTGAATTTTAAAGCTGATGATTCAACAGTGATTTTTCTTCGCATAAGGGTGACAACAGTAAATGGGTGGAAGCTGTTGCATTGCCCGAGAATCACCCCTATGTATCTCGCTATTAGCCCTAACAGAGGAACGAGCGTAGCGAGCCTAGGGGCGAAGCCCCTAGTTTTATTTTAAAAAACTACAGAAAGAGAGAAATTGTTTCAACTATATAACTTTATTTCAAACCATATCATTAAGTGGTATAAGATTATGTCAAAATGTCATCATATATGTTAAATTGAAATGCTATTAGAAACAAAGTAATAAACTTCATTGGTAGAATTAATTATTGTAGTAAATGCAGTTTTTACGCATAGAGAATCTTTATATATTACGTATAGAGAATCTATATATTAACTGATATTCTTTACATATATTCTTGATACAGTTTTTAAACCTTCGGCATATTTGAGCCAAATTTTTGTATAACTTCTCCCTAGAGTCTTTAGGAAATATTTTTGCCATGTTTTTATTAACTTGCTTTCTCGTTTGTTTGTGTGTTTGTTTGTCCCTTACAAATCTTGCAATCGATTTCTAACTAACTTTCCGACTAGCTAGACATTTGAAACTTTTAGAATAGCTCAGAACACGAAGACAATGCATTTTTTAAATACTTATAGCCATCTTTCAGAAGATTTGAATTCATTTTCAGTTATTTTCAGTTAATTTTGTTTTGTAGACTGGTGCAGCCATCTATCGGCTGGAACGGGAACTAAAAGTTAAACGCAAGTTAACTTCTAATTAACTTCATTTTCTTTCAAGTTGATGGGATAATTCATCAAAAAAATTTTATAAAAGTATTTATTAATACATAGAATTGTCAAGTTTATATGATTCAACAGAAAATTTAAAAACATGGTATATAAAAAGTTCTTTTTATCTTGTAATTGTTTTTCTTTCTAACACTGCAGTCATCTTGACTACTTTATTATGGGAACACCTTATGAGTGAATCTACTCTATTTTCTATTGGGGGAGGGGGACAGCCCAGGAGCGTCTTAGCCGAGATTCGAATCCGAACACACCTTGTGGAAGCTTTCGAAGATAACACATATTCATCAAGGCTCTTCAGAAATATAGGTTTTTAAAAAGCGCAGTCACCCCAATTCCTATCTACATAACGCAATCACAAGCTCGACATTTTGTGGTTCCCTCAACAAACCTCACTAGCTTTTGTTTTCTTATCATTATTTTCCGACCCTCTAGTTACGAATGTCTGCCTTAGTTATCACATGGCTTGGTTTCTGAAGGGCGACTATGAGCTGCTTCAAAAAGAGAGGGATTTCAAAAAGCCAGATGATGGCCGAATGACTAAAGTGGTGTAATTCGCTATCTTAGTCTGCGATTTTGAGGCCCGCGGTTAGCACTAATTATGTAGCCGTCCGGAATCGACTTTAAAGTGGACCACGGTTACTAAAGCCTTTTTATAAAAAGCAGTTGAAGTGAACTCAACCAATCAAAACATTTATTGTAAAATCTTGAGTATGATACATTTTTTCACATTTTAGTCCGCAAAAATGAGGGGGGGCGGTTTATACTCGTGTACAAAAAAACGTAGTTTTAAACATTGAATAAACGACAAACAGTAGATACGCTGTATTCTTGTGAAAGTGATTAAGACTGATAATTTCACTGTATTGTTTGTTTTGAATTTAAAAATTTAAGTTTTTTTCTACCAAATTTGACGTTTTCGTTTATTTTTATTGCAAATGTTATTTATGTTAATGAATATTTGTGCAATTTTTAAATAGAGTATTGAAAAGTTATGGGTGCGTATGATATTCGAATTTTAATTTTTTCCGAAAATTTCACGCAAAATAAAGCATGCGTATTACACATGTGTGCGTATTATAGTCATGATTTTACGGTATGCAATTTCCCATTGAAAGAGAAAAAAGTACCGTGCAAATATTTTGGATTATAAATTATCCATTTTCCAATAATACACATTTAAAATTACATATGTCGCAATGAAGTAATGCGCAGTGTGAATTTGTAAATTATTCTTTAAACGCGTGCTTGTTTTAATTTCATATTTCTAGAACTACAGATATTTTTGATGTACGAAATACAGGCAAAGGATTGCAGTTAAAGCCAGTATTTTTTTAAATAAATATTCTTGTGCGGAAAACGTTGGGAGAGAATGTAAAGACAAGAATTTTAAGCATGGGTTTATAAATTCTCCTTTTTTTTCTCATTCACTTAATCGTGTCACTGATTTCGTTGGAGTGCAACGTGACACTACAACGCCCTTCACCTTCCAAAGCCCCCTTGATAAACCTTCCCTGTCATGTGAGACAGACCACGCTTCGATTATCCATATTTAAATCCTCCCTCTCTCGTCAACTCCAATTTGCACTGCACTCGGCTATTTTAATATACACGCAGATTCGGTTTTAAATGTATTCAGTGCATGACCCAAAATAACTTTTTTTTCTGCGAAACAGTACAATATTTTATCCACAGACAGACATAATAATTTCATTTGTATGCATAAAGCTCTCTATTTTGTGATCTAAATTCAAATTCCAGTATTTGCTGCTTCGAACCCAGTGCTGTTTTTCCCCGTAATCGAAAAAATGCGGGTTGAAAGTCAAATATATTGAGTCACATTTGCGTGTGTTGTTCGCTTGGTTTCTTTCTTGAAATAAATAGGAAGAAAAGATTTTCTTCGCACTTTTCTATTTAAAAGTCCATTTTGTATTATAAAAGCATCGCATTTATTTACAAAAATTTGATAAATATTCCTATGCATGTTGTATTTAGTGTTTATTAAAGTTTAAACTGAAAAAAGATCAGATTTATTTCATAGTTTCTTTTGTGTAAATATTTATACAATTGTTAGAAATTCCATAGTTTATATGATGATGGTTTAGTAATGGTTGTAACCACAAAATGCAGTAAGGACACCTACCAATAATTTTTGATCTATGAGTCAATATGATAAGCTGAAAGATCACATGCACACATCTGATAACATTTTTAATCAACAATAATTAACTTGTTTCAGGCTAACAAAAGTAACTCTTCATCAGACTAGTGGAGCCTTAGATGGGATTATTTCACCAGAGAGTAGCAAGAAGGAGATTTATATTCAGTATTTAATTTAAAATGTCAGTGAGATAGTCGTATCTAAATCTTTGTAGTCTAAAAAAATGGTTAAAACTATAAAACCAGTAGTCATCTGTAAAAAATTTTCTAGATTTAAGAAGCTTTAAACTTATATGTTTTCAACAAGATATTCGAAAGCTCCAATAGGCAGGGACGTAGGTAGGGAAAGGACCACGGAGTTAAAGGTATCGAAAACTTTATAATTAAAAAGTTTTGATTTTGGAGTGCAACGTAGATCTACCTCCTCGTGGTGCACTCCGGGCAACGTTTTATGCGGCAAAATGATCTACAACTCTGGCGTGAGTAATTCTAGATGCGGATCTTTGACGATTATGCAATGGAATGCAGGAGGCATGTCCCAAGCAAAGAGACAGGAAATTTACCACACTTTAAAAACGTATGATGTTGATGTGTTTACAATCATGGAAGCCAACCTAATTAATGAAGGCTCCAAGTACTATCCTTTCTCAGGCTATGTGACATATATTGTACCCAAGTCTAGGCAAATTGCACGGGTTCTAAATGGGGCTGTTCAAGAGCCACTTTGAATTTTACATACAAAACGTATATTTTACCTATTCTTGTTTACTGTTGCGAGCCGCTGATTACAGGATCAGAGCAAGTTTTTCATCTTTGTGAGATTTTTCAAAATCAGGCTCTGCGATTGATTACGGGGGCAGTGAAGACAACACCCATTGACTGTATGCTGCTCAGCACTGATAACAGGCCTTTCAAGATAATTATTCAAGAAAGAGCCCTTCTCCTCTGGGAGAGAATACTTAGAATCCCTGGGTGTTTGTCCCTGTGGAACCAGGACTCTCTAAACTGTGGGAGAAACTTGAAAACACAGAGTGGTTTTTGCCAGGGAGTTGCTGATATTAGATCTAAGCTAGATTTGAATTTCGAGGTTGAACATTTCTCTCCCCCCATCAGCCCTATTGTTGATAAGAAATTTTCTATCCACCTAGAACTGATCAAGGATGTTTCTAAAGCGGAGACTAGTGACATAGTGCTAAGAACTCTCGCTCTCGAGACAATGGAATCATTTTACCCTGAGGAGGAATGGTTAAGAATATATACTGACGGTTCCAGAGTGAGCGGTTGTGTTAACGCCGGTGCTGGTGTTTACTGTGAACTTTTTTGCCTTTATACTCCCGTCGGTATCCATAGCTCAGCTTTCGATGGTGAGATCGCGGCCATCTGCCAGGCCCTGTCACAACTACGGCCTCGTCTGGACTCCTTTTCGAAAGTTGTATTACTATCGGATTCAAAGGCCGCACTTCAAGCAATTGACGCACCCAGCCACTCCCGAACTTTAATCATCGATAATTGCTTAAATCTCCTCAACTGGCTTGCCAGTAATAATAAGACAGTAGTTCTCCAGTGGATTCCGGCCCACTGCGGAATCCACGGAAATGAGGCGGCTGACTTCTTGGCAAAGAAGGGGGCCTCTGTCCTTCAGAGAACTAATCCCAGACTTCCTTTTAATAGTATCAAATGTCTAATAAAGAACATCTTCAGGGATTATTTTCGCGAAGAACTCAAAAATCGCAACTTTAATAAACCATGGCTAAATCAGATTCTTAATGTCCCTCAGTGGCCTAGGATGAAATCTGTCGCCATGTTTCGTCTGATATCTGGCCATGACTGCCTGCGTAAACATCTATGTCGTATCAACGTCGTTCCTGACCCTCTTTGTACCTTGTGTGATCTTCAAGAGGAAATGGACTTGCCTCACCTGTACAGATGTCCTGCTCTTCCTCGGACATCAATCTGGGAACGCTACTGGATTGCTCGCTTTCATTTATAGATTTATTGTTGTCATTTTGATGTTCAATTGTCTTTTAATGTGCCATTGGAAATAAAAAAAAAAAGTTTTGATTTTTGAAATTAAAATTTAATAAATTACTAAAATTAAAAATAGTTTCAAATGCCGGGCTGTTTGCACCTAAACCGTAAAATAGTAAACTAAGATTATCATTTTATCAAAAGTAGAGTAACATTACTTTTAATAAAAAAATATATGTATACTCATTTATTCCAATCTTATATAAACAAATCGATACCGATCGATACATGCAAATATATATATCAAGATCGGTAGAGATACTTGTAGATAGTTAATGAATTAAAAAAATAAATAAGTAGAAAGTATCTATTTAAGGTAAAGAAAATAGAGACAAGATGAAGAAGGTGGTTTACAAACGAAATGAATTTGAGGTAAAGCGTTTGTAAGCTCTTGAAAAATATATTGTTAAATGCTCCCCAAAATCCAAACATATTTGAGGGTGAGTATTTTATCAACGGAATGCATGCAATTTTTATATTCTCTCTGTACAGAAATTATTCTCATGACTCAATGTAAGTCATAAAAACTACGTATGTGTACTTGTACAAAAAGAAAATATAGAGGTCTTAAATTTATAATAAAAAGTTACACCAATTGTTGTTTACCTCTTCTATGTTTAACGTGAGTTACTAGTATATACGTGTTAGGCCCACCATAATGTATGTCTAAAGTAATATTTTACTAGGAGCATGCAGGGCACTACAGAAACATAATGGACTCCCATTATCATATTTCACAAAAATTTATTATGGAACAGCAGATCTGGATTATTCTCTTCATATAGTAAATATTCGTTTCGAAAGTTCAATCCCTATAATATGTCCTAAAAATTTATTATAGAACAGCAGATCTGGAAACTTTTCTTCATATAGTAAATATTCGTTTCGGAAGTTCAATCCCTATAATATGCTTAGGACGACATTACCCTCAACTATATTAAATTTGATATATTTCCTTGGTCATGTAAAATATACGTTTTACTTTTGTTCCCAGAAGAAGATTAAGCAATGTATACAACCGATCTTGCTTAAAGTGAACTCTTATATAACGAGATTCCGGGTTCATGGTATTAGGGTAAATAAGAATATAATGGTACTCGTTCAAAATTAAAATACAATTATTAATACTCGCTTAAAAGCAGAAAAACTTAAATTTGGTGAATAGGAATTTGATCAATCTCCTTTTTACCTCTTCCAACTTTCTCCTTCACTCCATTTAACGGAAAATTTGATTCCGTTGGCCAAAAGTCAGAGATGAATCCCTAACAGATATCGTAACATTTCAGGGTTTACATTTGAAAGGAGGCAGGGGAGGTCAAAGTACTTTTGGTTTAGTCTATCACTCTGGTCATCATTGGCAATGAGAAATATTGAACCCTCTTGAATACTGCTGTACAATGTCGAAACGTTAAGATTTAATGATTTAAACATTATTTAAAACAAATGAAGAATTTGAATAAAAATTTAAAAGTGGTTTGATTTTTCATTTTTCCAACTTTGTACATGGTAAACCATGCTAAAATTTTACAGTTTTACGTGGGAGATTTTGCATATTGCCTTTATAATCATTATAGTTTTGAAAATATAGCTCGTGAACGAGGAAAAACACATTGTAAATTTTAAGATCGTAGTTCACAATGTATAGTTCATGCATGAATAAATCAAGTCTCTTCCGATATTATGCTTAACTTCTATTATAACCTTTTACTATCCTAACTAACCAGGCAACGCACTTACGCATTTACCATCTTTATTCGAGAGGAGCAGGAATTCTTCTCTAAAGTACACCCAAAGGATCAAGTTAAGCAGAAGAATACTTTTCTCTAAAATGTTCTGTTTTAGTATATAAGTTTTTATGTAGGTGTATTTATAATACCTATATTAAATAGTCGTATTAATATATTGTAGTAAATATTAACATATTAGATTTTGTATTACCATTTTGAGTGTCCACTTGAATTTTATTTTGAATATTGAAGTATTATTATTACTATTTTAAAATATTGAATTAGTTGTATTAAAGGTATTTTTTTGGTATTCGAGTTCTTCATATTACTTCATATTTTGAAATATTCTATAGTTTTTCCATATTAGGAAATTTTTGAAGCTTCATGTTTAACATTGATATTCCACGGACTTTTAAAAGAATATTGATATGTTGTGTACTTTTATTTAGTTATATTTTGTGTATTAATCAACAGTATTAGTAACTATTAGCAACTATTTTTCCAGTTTATGTAATGTGTTTTTCAAATAAGATTCTTTATTGTATATATATAATGCTATCCCAAGGACAGAATGCTGATATACAAAAGTAATATTTTGACAAAATTATCCCCTTAAACTCTAAACATCTTTTCTAAATGTAATAAATTGTTCTCACTTGAAGGGAAGCCTTGCTCGAGGAGCCTGGGCCCTGCCCCTCTCGCATGTCTTTTTCCAGAAGGAGGGGGGGGGGTATTGTAATAAAAACACCCCACCATTATTAATTGTCTTTGAAAAGCTAACGCGTATTCTAAATTCCTATTTCAAAAACGAAATAACCGACTATTTTATTCTCTTCAATGCACGCACGGTAAAGTTATTTTAAACATGATTCAGAATTCCGTGATCTCGATCCCCTTTCGAAAAGTCATACGAATTTGATTCATATACCACATAGTCAGTCAGATGTCAGTTCGTATCCAATTAAAAGAATTCTAAATAGCTAGCGCCCTCACAGTATATGAAGGTGGAAAAAAGACTTTCGCTCTCTTCCTCGCTTCTTTGCCTTGCCCTCATGTCTGTGTCCTGTTTTTCTCCTGTCTTCTATGCCTTCGCTCGTCTCTTCAACATGCCACCGCTGTCCTATTCCATTTCTCTTTTATTTTTATTATTCTGAAATATCATGTCGTCCAACTATGCATTGCCATGTACCTTCTTCGATGTCCTAAATCTTCTGTGCGTGCTTCTTCATTATCCGGATTAAATAAATGAAATAATGTGCGGCTTATCAGTGTTGTGATTGATCATCAATGCCTCTTCTGTCTGCGGTTTTTCCTCCCCTATATGTTTATTACAATTTGCCTGATATAGTGTTCCTCTCGTCACCCTGGCTTCGTCTAAACTGTCGTGTATCATCTCTGTAACGGAAATTAGTTGTATTTTTCATATGTAGAGGGCGTTAGTCGTCCAGTGTCTTATGTGAATTAGAAATTGCTTTGTTTTTAATATTCTTCGGTGTAAAAACGTTTTTTGTTGTTGAACCACCGAGCTTGAGTATGGACGTCCGTTTAATGGACGATCATATAATAAAGGAATATTAACCAGGAAATGAGTAGGCAGATTTTTTTTGAGTCTGGTTAAATCTTTTTGTTAAATGGTGCAATCGCCGAAAATTATTTAAATAATGTGCTAAATTGGGGTGAGTTAACATTTGATTTGTCATTCTGATCCCCAGAGATGTTCATTTTTGTTCTGTATTGAAATATTTTTTATTGTTTTCTATGGTGATAGCTCTGATTGCTTTTGGGTTCTGATTGTGTTATTTTTTTTTGATTTGGTTTTTTTCCGTTATTATATTATTGTTTGAAAATTTAAAAAATAAAATGGATGATACGGATAAGCTTAAATCGAAACGGGCAGTTATTAGACAGTTAATAACTAAAACAATGAATAAAATTGATGAGCAATTATTAGAACAGGATAATGAAAACAAAAATGATAATTTGAATGACTCTTTGAATCAATTAATTGATAGGAATAATAGTTTAAAATCGCTTGACTTGGATATTGAAGCTTTTTTTCACTAATCCAAATGAATTTGAAGCTGAAATTATTAGATCCCAGGAATATCAGGATAAATTTATATTGTATAAAGGAAAAGTAGAAAGATTTTTAAAGAAATCCAAGATGGCTCAGTCTAGCCAAAGGGTTAATGTTACGAATATCAATTCGGATGGTATAGGGGAATCCGAAATAAGTTCGCATGTTGCTAATGTAGTGAAATTGCCTAATTATCTTAAAATGTATTTAGGTGGTAATGCTTTAAATGCTATTTCCGGTTTCGCATTGACAGAGAGGAATTATGATTCTTCAATAGAGTTACTTTCTAAGAGATTTGCGCGAACTGACCTTATTATATCGAGTCACATAAGCAAGCTCTTATCAATTGATCCCGTTAGAAATTCCTTAAATACGAAAGCGTTACGTAAATTGTATGATGAGATTGAAATACATATTCGTAGTTTGCAATCTTTAAATGTTACGGCTGGCAGCTATGGTAATTTATTATGTCCAATTATTTTGAAAAAATTACCAGATGATTTGAGCTTAGATTATAATCGAAAACGGAAGTCAAATATTGATTTTGACATTAATGAGCTAATTGAGTTTATAAGAAAAGAAATTGAATTCAGAAAAGCTTCATCTATATTATCTAGTGGTGTTAAGAAATTTAGTGTTAATTTCGACTACCATGATAAAGAGCGATCGGAATGCCAAAACAGAGGAAATCAAAATCGAAAGTATGCTTCCGCTTCAGCTTTGGTTACAACTCCTAAGCTGAACTAAGCTGAATGCTATTTTTTGTGTCTTTTGCAATTGTGATTCTCACGATTTTAAGAGTTGTAACTTAAATATTGACAAAAAGAAACAATCCCTAAAAGACCATTTCCGGTGTTTTCGTTGCCTTAAACGAAATCATGTTTCTAAGAAATGTAGGAGTACATATTTATGTAAGTTTTGCAAAGGACCTCATAATAATGTAATTTGTGATAGAGATAAATTATCAGATAACAAGGAAACCACCCATAAATCAACTAAGGATACCGATGTTTTGGCATCCGTATCGGCCTCATGTGTATCAAAGAGAAATATTAATGAATCTGTTTATTTACAAACATCCTTAGCACATCTGGTATCTAAAAAAAGGTGTAAATTAGTTCGTATTCTGTATGATTCAGGTAGCCATTGTTCATTCATTAAGAGGAGTTTGTGTAATGAGTTGAACCTTGAGACCATTAAAACTGAACGGTTGCAAATATTTGGGTTTGGAGAGGAAAATTCTAAACAATGTTCATATGATTTGGTTGAAATTAAACTTCAAAACAAAACCGATAGCAAAATGAATATTTCTCTTGAAGCACTTGTAGTCGAGAGAATAACATACGGCAAGATTTCTGCTCCCACTGAAATAATTCGGCAATTAGCATGGGAAAAAGATGTTTTTCTTTCGGATACAGGGGAAATACTTGACGTATACGTTTTGATTGGCTCTGATTACATGTTTGATGTTCTCTTCGATACATCTGTGCGATTAGATAAGGGATTAATTGCAACCGATAGTTTGTTTGGTTTCGTGGTACAAGGTAGATGTTTGAATGAGTATAATAACATCTGTAGTATAATAACATCTGTCTTTGACATAAAACAGTATTGTTCACAACACGTGAACAATACTGTTTTATGTGAAGTTGATTATAAACTATTTTGGGAATTAGAAGGTCTAGGAATTGATACTGCAAATGAGAACTCTATTGATAATGAATGTACAATTTTAAGTAAATTCAAATCTGACTTACATTATGATAATAATATTGTATGCGACTTCTCTGGAGACCTGATACAAAACATTTGTTAAATAATAACTTTGAGTTGGCTTCAGAGAGATTCGATAGATTGAAAAAGCGTTTTAAGAATGATCCGGAATTATTTAAAGAATTATATATATAATAGCCGTTGTCTCTGTATAACACTTCCGGGCTGTACTCATCTTTCAATTGAAGCCCTCAGTAAACAAAATGCCGGTTAGGCTTAATTTCAATTTCAGATGTGGATCAGAATTTATTCTTACGTAAAAACTAATATCTTCTCCATCAAATCACGTTTGTTCGGCCTATTTTTCTATAAAACATTCAGAACTAAATAAAATTGGATGTTTTTAGCTGCATATTTAACAGTTTTTAAAAATCTGTTTACTTTTGCGATGAATTCTGAAAGTAAACAAACTTGAATGTGAATGAATCAAATAGCTCAAGTATTCATATCGCGTAGTGAGCTGTAAAAATCTGGATGGCAGTCTACTACTCCAATTGCATGAAAAACTAAAAAATAATGAAAGGGTTTGCTTTTACAAGGTGTGGATTAAATGCAATATTGTTAGATAATTCGGGATATTTTTTAACTTTCATATACTTTTTCCATTATGACGTCATTATTAGTATTATGACGTCAAAATGACGGGTTGGATGGCAGTCTACTACTCCAATCGCATGAAAAACTAAATAAATAAAAAATAATGAAAGCGTTTGCTATTACAAGGTGGGGATTAAATGCAATATTGTTAGATAATTCGGGATATTTTTTAACTTTCATATACTTTTTTCCACTATGACGTCATTATTAGTATTATGGCGTCAAAATGACGGGTTACCTTCTAGTATAGTAGAATTATTGAAACTTATGAAGATGAGGGTATTATAGAAAAAGTAGTAAGGGATGACAAATCTAACATATCGCACACGCACTGTTATTTACCTCATACAGCTGTTGTTCGCAAGGATAAATCAACCAGTAAGGTGATAATTGTGTTCGACGACTCCGCGCATAGGAAAAATGAGCTCTCTTTGAACGATTGTTTGTTTATTGGACCGAACTTATATCCCGATATTTTTGAGCTGATACTTTCATTTCGAGAAAACGAAATTGCTTTTACAGCCGATATTAAACAGGCATTTCTACAGTTAATTATCCACGAAGAAGACCGTGACGTAACTAGATTTTTTTGGTCAGAAGACCCATGGAACGACTCTTCAACAGTTATATATCGCTTTTGTCGGGTATTATTTGGCATTAATTGTAGTCCGTTTCTTTTGGCTGCGACCATAAAAGAGCATATCAAAAAGTACGCAGAATCGAAACCACTTGCATACGACCTGTTAAACCGAAGAGTTTACGTTGATGACGTCATAGGTGGATGTGATGATATCGATACAGCATTACAGTTAAGTTCTGATTGCGTAGATATTTTTCGAGATGCTGGTATGTTGTTAAGAAAATTCCAAGCAAACAACAGAGAATTACGTGAGCTGTGGAAGCAAATCGGCATAAATGTTGAGGAAGAAAAGGAAAGTATAGGTCAGTCAGCTTTCCTGTTTAAAGTTCTGGGAATTTGTTGGGATTCAGATAAAGATTCATTTTATTTTGAGTCTGATCATTTGTCAAAGCTAATTAACAAACAAGAGAACTCGAAACGATTTATTTTGAAAAGTGTTGGTCTTATTTCTGACCCGGTTGGGTTTTTAGGGCTTTTCACTATTCTCCTGAAGTGTTTGATACAAAATATTTGGAAAAGGGGCTTGGAGTGGGATCAAAAGTTACCGTTAGACTTAGAACAACAGTGGTGTGATATAAGTCAACAATTCAAACAACTTAACGACTTAACAGTGCCGCGTTACTATTTCTTAGGATTCAGTAAAGATAAAATTAAATTGTATCAATTGCATATCTTCTCTGATGCCATCTTGAAGGCTTATGGTACAGTAGCTTATCTTAGAATAAAAACTAGTGATGGACTCATATCTACAAGTTTTGCTGCAGCTAAGAGTAGAGTTGCGCCCTTGAAAGTGATAACGTTACCAAGACTTTAACTTCTTGGTGCCCTCTTATCTGTCAGGCTGTATAAAAATATCATACGAGCTTTGAAACAGCCTTGTGAAATTTATTTTTGGTCCGACTCAGCAATCGTGTGTTGTTGGGTTAAAACTCCTGCCATATACTTTAAACAGTTTATTAGAAATCGTGTCAAAGAAATACAGGAAATTACTCGTCCAAAGGACTGGCACCATTGCCCTGGGAAGGACAATCCTGCTGATCTTATCAGTAGAGGAACCTCCATCAATGATCTGATAAGTTCCCCAGTTTGGTGGAGGGGTCCAGAGTGGTTATCTCTTCTGAATGTGATGTGGCCCAAGACAGAAATTAAGAAGGTAAATGAGACAGAGATGGAATATCTGAAATGTATTTCAGTGATGGAATGTGTTCCTCAAGAAGAGATAAAATTATTGAATATTGATAATTATAGTAAATTGAGCAGAATTATTAGAGTTGTGGCTTGGATGAAGCGATTTTTAAGTAGATTAAAAAAGGTAAATACTGAGGCTCAAACTCTGACAGCTAATGAAGTAAAAGCCGCCGAAGAGACTTTAATTATGGTAATTCAGTCCCACTTCTACAAAAGTGAGTTGCAAGCTCTCCATAATAGTTCAAAGATTTCACCAAAATCGGACATTTTCCAACTTGTTCTTTTTTTTGATGATAAAGGCATTTTAAGAAGCAAGGGAAGATTTGACGAGAGTGACTATTCCTTTGATGAAAGAAAACCGATTATTATTCCCAAACATTCCAAGTTCGCCGAACTACTTGCAAAGCAAGAACATGAAAATATGCTTCATTCAGGTGTTGAAAGCACGTTAGTACAAATGCGAAAAAGATTTTGGATACCAAAGGGCCGGCAGCTTGTGAAAAGGGTAATTTCAAAGTGCTTGACTTGTAGAAAATATGCTGTCAAACCTTCGCATCAATTGAGCGGACAGGTTCCAAGGGATCGGATGGGTGAAACTCCTCCGTTCACTGTTATCGGTACCGACTTTGCTGGTTCGATTTATGTGAGGTACGAAGATGGTACTAAAAAATCGTACGTTGCATTATTTACCTGCGCTGTGACGAGGGCGATTCATCTTGAACTGGTCACGGATATGTCGACTGCAAATTTCTTGATGGCCTTTAGAAGGTTCCTGTCAAGAATGGGTACATGTCACACTATTTACTCCGACAATGCAAAATCATTTAAATGTACCGATAAGGAGCTTCAGAGACTATTTGATATTTTGGAAGACTCTGAATTTCGAGATTTTCTGACATCCAAACATATAACATGGAAATTCATTGTAGAACTTGCCCCATGGTGGGGAGGTTTCTATGAGAGACTAGTCAAGAGTGTTAAGGAACCACTGAAGAAAGTTTTACGAAGGGCTCTACTCAGCTTTGAGGAGATGACCACTCTTCTCTCCGAGATAGAGACTGTTGTAAATCTGAAACTTCTATCTTACGTTAGCAACGAGATAGGAGAACCTCAGCCTTTGACTCCAGCACAATTTTTGTTTCCAGGAAGAAATCAGGTCGAATACCCAGTTTATTTCATCGAAACCCTTCACAGGGAATCTACTAAAGGTGATCTTACCAAAAGACAAGAGTACCAATCTCCATCACTGTGCCAATTATGGAAAAAATGGAAAGAGTTGTACTTCCTTAATTTGAGAACAATGAACAACATGACAAGTCCAAGTTCCGTTGAGTGTATTAAAAAAGGAGATATTGTTCTGCTAGAGGGCACCAGTAAATCTAAGCTGCTGTGGGACTTGTACGTTCTTGCATAGTTCATACTTCCAAAGGAGACTATAAAAGACCTGTGCAATTGGTCTATCCATTCGAACTCAAAGACTGAATTTTAGAAACTTTACTATTGAACATATTTTTTGTTATTATTTGCATTTATATATATGTGTGATTTTTATTTTATGTAAAAGCTTTAATTTTATTCTTTAGTGACATTTAGGTAAATCATCTATTCTTTAACTTCAGTAAACTCGTTCGAGTTTAGATGAGGAGTGTAACGGAAATTAGTTGTATTTTTCATATGTAGAGGGCGTTAGTCGTCCAGTGTCTTATGTGAATTCAAAATTGCTTTGTTTTTAATATTCTTCAGTGTAAAAACGTTTTTTGTTGTTGAACCACCGAGCTTGAGTATGGACGTCCGTTTAATGGACGATCATATAATAAAGGAATATTAACCAGGAAATGAGTAGGCAGATTTTATTTGAGTCTGGTTAAATCTTTTTGTTAAAATCTCCTCTACAGTTTTATGTTAAAGTTTATCATCATTATATATATATATATATATATATATATATATATATATATTGTTTCGCTTTCCTGGGTTCGATAGGATTGAATAAAATCTCTCCAGGGAGTGCACACAATATAAAATTTATTATTATGTAAATTCTTCAGGCGTATACACAAATTCAAACAGAAAAACACGTAACAACTGTCTTCTATACAGCAGAAAACTCTAAGAACATAAGTGAGGATAACAGTCTTCAATACAATATACGGCTAACGCACTTTCAATACATTCAATTCTCAGCAGAAAAGAACTCTGAGATCTAATGCCATTGTCAGGTATATTTATAGACTTCTAAACGGCCCCCTATCGGTCAGTCAGCTAGATATTTCCAGAATTTTCTAGAATGGTATAGAATGTTGGCGATCATTTGGCACCATATCGCCAAATTTGGCAACCAAAATAAGTCGCCAAATCCATCGCCAATTTGGCGATATTCCCAAAGACTCGTAAAATTCGTATATATATATATATATATATATATATATATATATATATATGTGAGAATTCTTGTGGCAACACAGATATTTTAGAGTCACAAGACACGCGTCGCGCCACACGTTACGGATAACGTGTCACTGGAGCAAACGAGTTACAACTCAACCGTTTCTTTGGAACGGACGTTATTTTTATTTTTTGGAAGGATTAAAATGTTATGCTATGTTTTGATGTTGACGGAATGAAGATTGCATGCTTATCCTTTGTGGCTCTGACTAAATGAGCATTATTTTCGTGACAGACGGACAAAGACATTTTTTAACTGTAATAATCTGTTTTGTGTGATTAAACGTTGGTTGTGAATACGCATTATTATATTTTGACTGAAAAATTTGTGATATTTGAACCGTGGGGATAAATTTCTTACATTTATGGTGTCAGAAGATTACGGACCCTATGGATTATTTTTGTTTTTCTGCCGCAGAGGAAGACCAGCATTTCTGTGAGTACAAAACATTTCGCTTTCGTTTTCCTTTTTGAATAATTATATACAATGGATTTTTTTGTATGGAGCACGTAAAACTGATTTGTTAACTTTAATTGATGAGTTAGGACTAGACGCAGCAAAAGGTACTAAAGTCGCTGATTTAATTAATATCATCACCAGTTCAGAAACTTATGATGAGGAGTTTAGTAAAAGTAGATTAGATGTTATTATTGTTGAGAGGCTAGAACAGAAAGAGATAGCAGAACGTGAGAGGCTAGAACAGAAAGCAGACCGGGAGTTTGAATTAAGGAAACTCGAATTGGAGACAAATATTAAAAGAATTGGTGATGTTCCGGTTCCGCCAACTGTTTTTAAAAACATAATTTGTTGAAATTAATGACACGTTATGATATGTCCGGTGATATAGGTGTTTATTTGAAATTATTTGAAAGGCAAATCATTATTTGAAAGGCAGTCGAATTGAAATCCCTAAAGAAGATTGGGTCACGTATTTTCTCCAATTGCTGCCATTAGAGATTATAAGCATTGTCGCTAGAGAACCAGATCCGTCGGCTAATGATTATGATCATGTTAAGAAGTTACTTTTCAAACACTTTAGTCTGACCCCCAGAACAGTTTAGACAAAAATTTGTTCAACACAAGAAGGAATCGGTCGCCTCTTGGCGCGATTTCGCTTTTGGTCTTAAAACTTATTTTGAAGAGTGGATTACTGGATTAGAAGTCAAAACATTTGAAGATTTGAAGGAACTTTTGGTTGTAGACCAATTAAAGCGGAAAATGTCTCCTGACGCTCTTGAACATTTTCTAGATGACTTACTTGCCCAGAATAAAAAATATCGATAAGTTGGTTAATAAATTGGATGATTATGAAGCTGCGAGGCGTAATTTCCAAAGAGAAACCGATCTAAACATGAAAACGGATGGAAATATTGATGAGAAATTGCTGAGTAAAGATTTCGAAAAGTCAACATCAATTATTCGTGCTCAGGATAGTGATTTTAAAGGAAGGATGAAATTTAATTATAGTAATAGTTCAAGAAATGATAATAAATCAAAGATTCGGTGTTTTAAATGCTCAAGGTTTGGACATACCGCCAATATGTGTAATGAAAAGGAAAAATCTCTGGTCTCGATAACAAAAAAATACTCTAACAGAATCGAGATGACAGCTGAAATTGAAGGTGTAGGTGTGAGTGTACTGGTGATTCAGGGTCATATTTTTCTTTAATGGATTATGAATTTTATGTTAAAATCGGATCACCTAAATTGAATTCCAGTAATATATTTTTAACGGGAATCGGAGATAAGGAAGTTTCACCGATTGGATATTTTCATTCTTAAATATCTTTCGATAAATGTACAATTGAAACTGACTTTTATGTTCTCAGAAAATTGCGTCATGAAGTAATGATAGGGACTGATGTACTTAATAAATTGAATATTTTGATCAATGAGAAAGGCGTTGGAGTCTTGGGAAGAAGAAATGCATTTTATGTCAGTTGCGCTAAGATTAACAACAGAGTTTCGCTTAACCCATTTGTGCCTAGCGTCCTTTTAAAAGGACGCTTACATAATAAGCTCTAAATCACTGAATTATTTATTTTTTTCGATCCAAATAGCAGAATATCATGATAAAGTGTTGTATTTCTTATTATCCATCAGTTGGTAGCACTACATTAATGTTCTATTTCTGCTTTGAGGGTCTAAAGTCAGAGTTAGTCGTTTTTTAGGTTTTCAAAAGAGAATCACACAAAAAATAAGTTTATTTTATTGTTTTTCAATGTTACGAAAATATTTTATGCTGTTATCACAGTCAATACTCTTTTCTTAAATATGTATTTTTCAAAATTGTTAAAATTATTTTTTAACACTGTTATATTTTCTTTTGCGTAGCGTTCTATATATAGGACTCTAGGCACGAATGGGTACATGTTTTTCTGACCTGTTCCGCTATACGAATGCGTCTTTTTTTCCCAATTTATGATGTTTTATTACCATAGAGAAAAGGAAATGATATTTATTTTCAGAAAAATGATGTTATAAATTATTTTTATAAATAAAGATTATTGAGTATTCCTTATTTATGAAAATGATTTAAAAACAAATGTTCTGTTGATTAAGGAATGATTAAAAAAAATTCTTATTTAAGAGAAATATTAGCCTCTTGATAATGAAATGAACGTATTAACAAATTAGCCTCTTAAATACAAAAAATTTAATCAAAGGATGTGTTCTGTATTTAGTGATTTTAAAAAATAAAGAAAAATTACGAAGTACATAAGTAATAGTCTGGATTTTTTAAAAATATGTGTATTTTAAATGTCTATAATTTAATAAATTTTAAGAATTTTGTCTTTTAATCCAAATTATATTTGATCTAAATATACTGAAATGAGCAATCGATAAGTTTTAAAGCTCTTATTTATATTTTTGTTTTTATTTTAAGTTTGACTGTGGAGAGGCATTAGCTTTAATGTCAGAGTTATCTGATAATGATACATTCCATGAAGCGGATATTTATTTGAACCCACCATCTAATGAAGTTACCGATGACTGGCACTATAGGGTTAATAGAACTAAAAAATGTCCACTTGGAGATGGGGAAGTTTTGATTTTCAGAACAGCAAAAATTTTAAAATGGTTCGGTGAAATGACAATAGTGTCGTTACTGTGGCGTCTAACCATTATGGTATTGAACATGTAGCTCAGGCTAAACGCTGGTCGAATATTGATAAAAGATTTATAGAGATTGACCAACCGTATATTGTGTCTCAAAATAATAAATTTATGGGAGGTACCGATCAAGTGGATCAAAATCTGGCACAATACCAGTGTTCCATACGGTCTAAAAAATGGTGGTGGCCTCTGTTTTTGTTTAGCTGAGAAGCATCAATCCAAAATGGGTGGCTATTGTACAGATTATGCCCTTCTAATGACAGTAACAGAATGGATCTCCTCGACTTTAGAAGATAAATCTGTCAGACATATTTTTCTAAGTAGAGTAAGAGACCAAATAACAGTCTGGCTGCAGGGAAACCAAAAAAAAACTTTCAAAAAGAGTGTCTGATGATGTCCGGTATGGCGGAAAAGATCATTTAATCGTTGTGAATCCAAAACAGATAAGATGCGCCTAATGTGGCAAAAAATCCACAAGAAAATGCAATAAATGTTTAGTTGGATTGCATGATAAATGCTTTGAAATCTTTCGCACAAAATAGCTTGTATATAAATTGTGTAAAAAAAAATTACGAATAGCTTTATTCATTATTTTGTATTTTAATAAGCCCCTTTTATATGTAAATTTAAATATAAAAGTGTGTAAAATTTATCATAAGACATAATTTATTAAATTTGTGCCTTTTAAGCTATTATTTTTGACATTTTCAGCTTTTTAAATTTTTTTTATTTCTTTTAAATGATTAAAATACAAATTAAAAACCTTGTGTTTATTTTATTATGCATTTTTTTGCAGAGTTCCATTGGTTTCATACGTTTATTTATCTAAAAACGACATTAAATGGAATAGTTTTAGAAAATCTAAGGGTTGAAGTGTTTGTGTAAAACCTGTACCCTCCCGTGCCTAGTGTCCTTTTTATAGGACGGTAACATTATTTTGAATAAAAATTAAAATTTTAATGCAGGAATTTTTTAATTATTTTTTCAGTTCATTTTGCACCTGTACGAACATAATTAGGTAAAGAAAATTAAAGAATTCGATGTTGGGCATTAATGGGTTAATGGTAAAATAAATGAAGCACAGACTTTCGTTCAACCAACACCTGCACCAAAAGCAGAATGTCTTGAGCGCAAATTCCTGTATGTGACTGAATGCAGAGTACACAGACGAAAGAACAGCATGGCGTCTTATGCAGGCACTCGCTTTCCTGGCCCAAAGTTTAACCAAAATTTTTCGCGGAACAACTTTATTCCGAATTCGACTGGTAATAGATTTAGCAGGCAGCCATTTCAAAGGCCTCCAAATACAGCGCCTAGGCCCTATCAGCCCTTTCAGAGGAATGTACCTGGAAATTTTCAAAATAGACCTCATTTCTCGAATTTGCCAGAGCCTATGAATCATCCTGGTTTTAGAAACAGACCACCGTCTAATAATCAAGTGTTTCCTATGAATCCAGCTCATTGTTTTCTAGACAACGTGGTTCTTTTGGGCACCCATTTAGAACTTGGAATCCAAGACCTCAGTTACAGAATCGTCCCCGAGTACCAATGCCATCTCACCACCTTAGAAATTTTCCTTTTCAACCGAATAGAAGAGGGAAACTGAAAATCCGAGAATTCAGGAAATCGAAGGAGGATACTACTGTAAAACCATTTTTTTGTGAAACCTGTGAGAGAAATTTTGTAACTCAGAATGAGTTAAAGGACCAATTAATGAAAACTCGTAACGACAGGAGAGAATATGCCAAACGGAAAATTTAAGAGTTACGGGAAAAGAATAGAAAATAATTGAATAAGAAGAAAAAGAGATCTAATCTCTATGAGTTAAATGACCGAATTGATGTTGAAAAAGTTGGGTGTCATGACGGACCTCACAAAACTTCCATTGCTGCCGACCATATGAAGTCGTGGTCAGATTATTTGGAATGGTCTATTCCAGAAAACTTTCAGTGTGCTATCCACGAAACGGATATATATTTTTTTCTTTTCTTTCTTTTTATATTTTTAGGTTAATCGGTTTCAGGCAGCCGAGGACGTCTGGGTTGCAGGATGGCCGAACTTGTGAGAATTCTTGTGGCAACACGGATATTTTAGAGTCACAAGACACGCGCCGCGCCACAAGTTACGGATAACGTGTCACTGGAGCAAACGAGTGACAACTCAACCGTTTCTTTGGAACGCACGTTATTTTTATTTTTTGGATGGATTAAAATGTTATGCTATGTTTTGATGTTGACGGAATGAAGATTGCAGGCTTTTTTCTTTGTGGCTCTGACTAAATGAGCATTATTGTCGTGTCAGACGGACACAGACATTTTGTTTTTAAATTGTAATAATCTGTTTTGTGCGATTAAACGTTGGTTTTGAATACGCATTATTATATTTTGACTGAAACATTTGTGATATTTGAACCGTGGGGATAAATTTCTTACATTTATATATATATTTCCCCACAAAATGTCATATATACCATTTATGGTAAAAATTATTCACAAACAATTTTTTTTCCGATATGCTTCTCCAGTTTAAAAAAATACAGAATTTTTCCAATTCGCAGAAAAACAGATTTATAAAAGGTGTTGTAGAATGAGAGAAAAAATTCAATAAACTTGGGAAATAAGATATTGATATTTAATTTTTTAATTACTTTTTATGTGATTTTGAGAAAGTATTTAACTGTGCTGTTTCATTTCTTTCAGATAGGAAGAAATGTTTCATTCCAGGATTTAAGGAAGGAAAGATAAGTAATTTTTTCTGCTTTAATATTAAGGTGAATATTAACTTAATGCTTCACAGTTATTTTATAAGGAAATATTTCTATTATTACATGTTCTTTAATTGTATGATGTAATAATCTATATGAACACCATATTATCGAAATATCCTTAATATATTACAGGATTTAACTATTAAAATTACGAACTTTTTCACAAAACTGTTCTCAAAGGTCCTTTTAATCACGCAGTTTTATATTTTCGAAACAAACTGTAATAACTCAAATTCATAGAATTACAAGATATTAGACTTAATATGTAATGACATAATCTATAAGTAGCTTATCTCATAGTTACATTGAATGAGATTTATTTTGAATTTTATTTGTGCAATATATTCGAAAAATTTGATATTTTGGGAACATTTCTTGATGAATATACAGTGGCTCCCAAAAGTATTCGTACACTTACGAATTTCAATGAAATAGGGGTCTATTCATTAATTAAAATGAATATTTCAGAATGGGTACTTAATAATAAGATCTATAATCTATTCTTAACAAAACTACATGAAATATTTTGAAAACATAGTAAAAATTTATTTTTAAGAAACCAGCAATCAAAAAGTAACAAAAACTTTATCTCACAAAAGTCATCGTACACTGAAATATTTTCGGATAAATTCCTAATTAAAATTATCGTCTGGCGCTTTATTTTTATTTTTTAATTGTGGTGGCATTTGAAATATCATTTGGCTTTAATTTTTGCTTGCCTACTCCGTAATATTCTATTTATTATTTAAAAATGGCTCGTAGTCGTAAAGAAACAACAAACAGCATTCGAAAATTGATTATTTTTCATCATAGTAGTGGTAAATCAGTTCGGAATATTGCTAAATTACTTAATTTATCCTATTCTACTGTGCAGTATGTGAAAAAACGCTTTAAAGAAGAAAATTGGATCGAAAACAAGGTAAGAAAAGGCCGTCCGGCAAAGTTAACAAAACGTGATCAGAGATTTATAATTAGAAAATTTGTGAAAAATTCACGTTTGAGTGCTGTAAAAGTTTCTGCAGAATTCAATGAAACATTTTCTAGTTCAATTTCACCTGAAATTTTTTGACGAGTTCTCAGAACAGCTGGATTACATGGGCGTTCTGCCCATAGAAATTTTTCTTGTGAGTGAGAAAAACAGAAAGTTTATGCTTCCCTTCGCACTATCAATGATAAATAAGCCCCAAACCTATTGGAATAATGTCTTATTTGCCGATGAACATTTTTGGTGCTGGTGGGCGTATAATTGTATGGAGAAGAAAAAAATAAGGAATTTAATCCCAAGAACTTCGTAGGAACAGTTAAGCATGCCGGTGGAGGTATCCTTGTGTGGTGGTACATGTCAGCATCAGGACTAGGAAATTTGGTATTTATTGATGGCATAATGAATCATGCTGTTTTTTTAAATATTTTAAGAGACAATTTAAAATTATCAGCTCAAAAATTGGGTATTGGAAACAACTTTGTTTTTTATGAAGATAACGATCCTAAGCACACGGCTCTCAACGTTCGCATCTGGTGTCTCTATAATTGTCCACAAATTTTGCAAACACCACCTCAATCGCCAGATTTAAACCCAATAGAACATATTTGGAGAGAACTGGAGGTCCGAGTACGAAAACACGACATTTACACGAAAAGCGAACTTAAAAACAATTATGATGGAAGAATGGATGAACATTGATGCAAAAATTACAAAAGAACTAAAGCAATTTATTCCCAGACGTTTAAAAGCTGTTGTGGATGGTAAAGGATATCCTACTAAATATTAATTTAACGAAAAATTAGAATATTTACTAATATGCAGAGATCTTTTAGAAGTGTACGATGACTTTTGTGAGATAAAGTTTTTGTTACTTTTGGATTATTGATTTCTTAAAAATAAAGTTTTACTATGTTTACAAAATATTTCATGTAGTTTTGTTAAGAATAAATTATATATCGTATTATTAAATACCCATTCTGAAATATTCATTTTAATCAATGGATAGACCCCTATTTCATTGAAAATCGTAAGTGTACGAACACTTTTGGGAGCCACTGTATCTTCTTTTGTGAAGTTTTGATCTGTACATATGATAATCGAGTTAATATTTTAATTTACAATGTATTTTTGAAGGGAATAAAGAGTTTTGAAAAGTTATAAAATACAGTTTTGAAGAGTTATAAACTAGGTTTTTAGAACTTAACAGCATATTTATTTTAAAATTTATCCAAAAAATCTTAGGCTTATGTGCTGTAACGAATTAACTGGGTCGAAATAGCACAGTACTAAAGTTTCATAGGTTTTTCTTCTAAAACTTTATATACATCGCATTGCCTGATATCAGTCTTCTCTTTCACTTACTTACTCCTGAATACATTTTGGAATAAAGAATACCAGTTTAGAGCCAATGGTTCTTACATCCTCGATGTGGAACGGCACTTTTATTTTTATTATATTCAAGCCTTATTTTTCCCGTTTTGCTTTAAAGTTCTTGGAGCTATAAATTTTCAACTGAAATAGCTCAATTAACATCTGAAAATATTTGCAAGACTTGTCGAATTCTTCGCCATGAGCTGGAAATAAGCTCCAAAAACAGCTGCATAAAAAAGTACCAAAATGTATAATTTGGGAGGTGAATCAAAGTAGTTCAGAGGAGCAGCTCTCCCTGTCCATCAAATGATGATATCGTACCCTCTCCCACCCTCTCTGACCTCATAGAGGAACTTTACGGTCCCCTCATTTAACGTGTCCATATCCGGCCTAGACACGGAGGTATTTAATGTCGCTTGTCCGGATTCGACCCGAGCACCCTCAACGCCGAAAGCCGATGCGCTACCACTAGGGTACCTCGAGCCCTAAAAATTATTAAGTTTTTGCCATTACATAAATTATGTTACTTTAGTTGAACGCTTAACAAATAAGCCATATATCGACCTGTCTAAGCATGTAAGTAATAGACATATGAAAATTAAAAGCAAGACGCTAGGGAAATCTGAAAAAAACAGGATAGGAAATTCTATCTTTATAAAAATAACCAGAGTCTGAAATGTATTCCCATATTTGTAATCATAGTCTATCAATAAAGAGCCATTAAAATAAAAATGTTCTGGAAAATGATGATTGTACGAGAAGTGAAGCAAAGAGTATTATCAGTTTAAAGAGCAATTTTTAAAATTTTTATTTCATGTCGTAAATTTTTTTCATGTAATAACTTTTTGTTGAAATATGTAACTGAAGTATTTTAACACTCCTTGTATTTGTTTTCATTACGCATTGAATAGTTAGTATTGACTAACAAATTCTAAAATTTTAATTAATTAACCAATTTTTTTTATTTTAAATCATTGCAAATTATTATCTCTTAATATTTTACTACTAGTGAATTAATTATTAGAAAAAGCCTTGGAATGAATTCATGAAAATTTTGTTGAGAAATTTGTAGATTAATCTGTCTATTTAGTAAATTAAGGAGGTTAAAAAAATCATGTATTTCATTCTTTGTTGAAGTACATAGATTTATAGTTCAATAAAATTTAAAAATGCTTAAATTCTATGTAATCAGCCTATTTTTTCTCCAAAAAGTTATATATTCAAATTATGCAACGCCCCAGGAAGCAGAAGTTCAGTGACAGGAAACACGATTCAAGCTAAAGTCTGTTTTTTTCCCAGTTTAAATTATTCGAAAAGATGTTTATATTCAAACTGACAATCCTTTTGAATAAAACATGCTTAATTAAAAACTTTTCAAAGTTACTTTGAATAAACGCTACAACAACCTTTTTAGTTCAAGTTTTTCAGATTTTACACAATACATTGAACGTAGAAAATCTGATTTTCTAGACTTAACAGAAGTACATAAAGCAGTAGTTTACTGTTTTAAGTATCTTTTTGTCAGGAAAATTTGAAACAGTATCTATTAAATATTTAATAA